>QVAJ01000008.1:1053193-1102361 GCA_003546035.1 Mixornis gularis
CACCTTGCACCACTTGTTCAACATTCTTGACTTTGATCTTAAGGATAGACAGAGTGTCAAGTGGAAATACTTGGGAACATAAGTGGAAACATGCTTCCTGGCAATGAGAGGCAAAAAACCCTCCTAACTTTGATCAAAGTACTTACAGTTTGCACTGCTGCAGTTGGTTTATTCTGTGTGGTTATGCCTGTGTTGAGACGTATTTGTTTTCATCAAAGATGGTGAGACCAAACAGATGTAGGAGGAAGATTAAATAGCAACGGAAAGCAAGCAAACAAAAGCCCTATCTTAAAGCACATTTTCACATATGAAGCAACAATTTTGTTGGGAGGAAAAATAAAGCCTCCAGTTCTGTACTGCGACTTGAAAATGTTCATCAGTGTTTTTTGTTTGTAAGTGTCATGGGGTTTAAGCACTTGTTGAGACGATGTAAGTAAGATTTTCTGATAAAGTGAAGCCAGAGGGAAACTGACATCTCTTCCAAGGTGCTCAAGAGATGTGATTTAGGGATAAGAGGGTCAGTGCTCTCCCCTCAAGGTCCTGCTGTCCATCCTGCCTAGGAAGACCCAGCTGACCCATGGCTCTCCCTGGCACCCAGGGCAAATGTGGTTGGTGTCAGTCAGGAGTGAAGGCAGTGTGCCCCTAGCATGGTGATTTTCASATGTTTGAGGTGTTGGCATAAAATGCTGCATTGTGCAGATGCACAGAACCAGCAGCTTGTTGTGAAGTAACTTTGGACAGCCAAGGAAGTCACTGCTGAAAGGGTTTCACCTCTGACTGATCTGACTAGAGTTGTTTGGGTCCTGGTCTTGTTTGTGTTTGCTGACTCAATTCACAGAATCACACAGAATATTTGGATTTGCAAGGGATCCCACAGGGGTCATCGAGTCTAACTGAAGTGAATGGCCCATATGGGAACCAAACCCGTGACCCTGGAGTTACTTGCCCCACATAATAACCAAAATAATTGTAAACTTCCTTGAGTTCAGGCCCCTTGTTGGTCAGGYAGAGGGTGCAGCCTGCTGCTTCTTATAGCAGTTTTATAGATGGCACATAGTAGGTGTAGGCATGACACTGACTTTGCATGAATACATGCTTGGGTTTTATAAAAAATCATCTCTATGGTTTATAAATTTATTTCAATAAACAAWAGCAACTTCCACTTGCATTTTATAGAAAAATGAGATGAAACCTGGTTTCCTATCTTGAGACTCAGAAAAATTTAAGTCATATACAGCAGTAATGTGAGCATAACTTTGATCCTAAAATTTTAAGAGCACAAAGACAACAGTTTGCAAAGCATTAGCCACATCTGAAAGCAATTAATTAAATTAAATGGAACAATGAACCTCTCCTTGTAGCTGTACTCCCTGGTTTGTGACAAATTGGTTAAGTCAGTTCTGTTAATGAGGTCAGCCTATTCTGAGGTATTTGATTCTAGAATTAGTGAGGTCCAAAGTTCTTGAATTAGGAGTTGCAATCTTCTGCTCAGAGGTTGTAAAAACCCCATTGAGGCACCTTTAATATGAAGGGCTGTAAGATTTTTAGTACAACACTTCAGCTTTTGACAGCATGCCATAATGGGTGCCTRTGAAGTGAGCAAAATGCAGCAATAACCTGGGTTTCTGGCAAGAGTCAGAGGATKGAACTGGTTGCTGTTGTAGGAGAAGGTTGATGTATTTTGAGGCAATTGTGATTTTATGAACCTGTTCTTCTCTGAAGCTCATGGTACTGAAAATATGTGACTRGTGCAAAAGGAAAGGGATGAAGAAAGTTCTCTGTCCATAAGAAGCTGTAAAATAGTGTAAACTAAAAATACATTGTTTAATATATTATTTAATATATACGGTTTAAATTTTTACCTTAGCATTTAAAGTTGGGTGGGTTTTTTTTTAAGATGAACTCAGAATCTAAAGGAACTTGGTCAGGTTATAGAAGTATTACTTCTGTCTCCTCCAGAGAGGAAAAAAAAGCCAGAAAACATATTTGACACTAATTGGGCAGTGGCTTAGAAGGAAGGACTCTGTTTCTATATAATCTTCTGAATTTCCTTTTGCTTCTTTCACATGACCTAAATGAAATTTGAAGGTTGCATGTCCCTGAGCTTTAGGAAAAGGAACTACTAATTTTAGTATTAGTAAACCTTTTTAAGAAGTACTTTTTTTACTGTCTGAGAAAAGGCAAACTACATTAATATATCTTCCATGCCTGTTGGCCGATTCTAATAAATAAACTACTGACCTATCTGCAGCCTCTTCCTAAAAGTTAAACCTTGAATAATTAAATTAGTCCATTCCAAATCTCTGGTAGAAGGCTCTTTATTTGCATTTTATGGCCAAAAGCACCCTATAAAACCACACCAATCCCAAGGTTTGGTTCATGGTTTTACCCACAAGGGATGTTGAGATAACCATCTCCATTCTGTGATGGAAGGGATGTGTACATTCTTGTAATTATGATAGCCCAGAGTTTTGCAGTCTTTGCAGTTTGCATACAGGAATTTTGTGGGGGGAAAAATGGAAGAAAGGGTAAAAAGAATAAAGATATACAACTCTATTCTGTGTACATGTATGTGATCTGTACACATCTAAGCATAGGGAAATTTCATGTAATTTAACTTACATTAAAATATATGTTCTAAACAAGTTCCTGTAAATAAATGTGTCTTTACTGTTCATGCCAGTAATTTTTGACCTGAGTCAGTTGACTAACACAGCATCAAGTCTCAGTTTAGTGCACTTCAGTTTTCATTTTCTTTTTTAAAGATTGACATCATAATCCTTGGCTTTCATCTTTTATATGTTCTGAATAAAAAGTGGGAAATAATGTGAACATTGCTTTCACATCCATAGGCTCTGCTTTAGGAGCTAAACTGACTATTTTGCTTTAAAACACTGAGTCTGAAGCTGCTATACCAGGGAAGCYTGACAAAGCAGGGAGGATGGAGCTGACATTTGAAGAACTGGGCTGTTGTGTCACAAGTTAGGCCAATAGATGTCAATCTAAATCCTGTAGAGAAAAGCAAACTAATGAGTCAGAAACGTACTGGTGCTGTATGTTTGCCCTCCAGACCTGAAACATTTGTTGGTCTCAGGGAAAACATAACTTCAGGAAACTCGACTTGGAAATGAATTTTAACTATTTTCAAAGGTTGTGATGTTTTAAGGGAAGATACTGGTTATCAGCCATGAAAAAAAGAATGTGTTGCAAGTATTGTTGTGCCTTAAGCAGTTCACTTCCCTCCTCTCACCTCTCCAGAATGCCCAAAGAGTGCCTGAGAAGAGCAAAATTACAGGGAACTGMTTTGTACAGTCTGACCCAATAAATTACTCCTGTTGCATTAGCTAGAGATACCTTTTGAGAAGGCACATTCGTGCAGTTTCTTTAATGATGATTTCTGTGTCATATCTAAAAAAGCCCTTTTTAGCTGCCTGGGGCAGGGAGCTGGCAGTGGGGACAATGGGAAAAGGGGCCAGGACCAGCAGCCTGGAAGTCTAAATGTGCAGAATGGTTCCTTTCCCTGGCCATTATTGGCTTCTGTGTCCTGCCTCAGGTTGGCCACTGGAAGCCTTGACCATGCATCCTCAACAAAGGTATATGGATTTACCTGAAAACTCCCTACCCTCCACAGACAAGTTTAGCATACGGAAAAAACAGTGCAAAAACAAAATAAGCACAGTGCAGATGTTCATTGTTGTATCCACTGTAGGAGCTAGAAAAATGGTTGGATACAAAGGTTGCTGTTTAGGGTGGTGTTGGGGTTTTGTCTGGTGGGTTTTTTGGGGTTTTTTGTTGTGGTTTTTTTTTTTTTCCTTATTTTTTGGTTTTTTTTGGTTTTTTCAATAGAAAGGCTTGGGTTGGAAGGGACCTTAAAGATCACGTAGTTCCAACCCCAACACCCCTGCCCTTGGTTGGGATGCCTGGATCATGTTGCTCAGGGCTCCATCCAACCTGGATGGGGCGTTCTTACCTTCTCTGGACAACCTCCACTGCCTCACCAACCTTTGAATAAAGAATTTATTTCTAATGTCAAATCTAAACCCACCACCCTCTTTCACTTTAAAACCATTGCCCCATTTCCTGTTACTCTCTGCCCATATAKAAAGTCCCTCTTCCTCCTTTTCATAAGCTCCCTTTAGGTGCTGGAAGGTCCCAGTGTGATCTCCCKGTAGCCTTCTCTTCAGCCCTGGCTCTTTCCTTATGGGATGAAATATATGTATTAGGGTTCTGAAGTGGTGGTTTTTGTTTGTTTTTATAAGGAAAACACTAAGTGTGGGTAGTTTCCCTGACCTGAAAGCCTTCTGCTTTGCTAAATCTGGGGGTTCCACAAAGGGAAGATGTACTTGAGGATTTCCACTGTTACATATTTTTAAGGCAGCCCCCTCTGAGATATCCAGAGAGAGGGAGGATATGCAAAGATGTGCAGTTCACTTCAGCTTTGTCAGGCAAATATTCCAGGCTGGTTTCAGCGATGGGCTTTTATTAATATTATATATTGGACTGGAGAAGGTGACAGTCTTCAGGCAGTTCCATTAGGGATCTAAGTTAATGTTACTTCTGTAAATCGAAACAGTTATGCAAAATAAATGTCAGCAATGGTGCAGATACCAAAATGTCTGGTTGTTTTCTGAAASTCATCATGGCAAAATTGGGAATTTTTATTACAGTATTTTAATATAATGGGAAGGTCTGTCTCAACATCAGCATGGCATTTTACTGCTTTTGAAGGAGTRGGCAGAGGCAATAAATGTTTTTTTAAATCAGAAAATGTTTACTAAGTAGGAGATTTAAATTTATACGACTTACAGAGGCATTGAAAGCCCATGGCATTTCCAGGTATTTTTGCACGTACTTTGAATTCAGACTTGTGCTTTTCTGACAGATTATGCTGGATCATTTTAATACCTACCAGGTGTTTTCAATGAACATTTTTAAGTAAAAGCTGTATCTGTGGTAAACCTCCAGCAATATGTGAACTTTTCTTAATCAAATTGTAGGCAAAGGTAGCAGCAGGGAAAAAAACATTGGAAGAGAAGTTCTGATGTGCTCTGATGAGACTCTTGGTAGAGTTTTGATGATATCTGTGTCTTCAAAGTTCTGTTAGAAATGCCAGTGACCAGAACTGTCTGGAGTCAAGAAAAAACTCCACATTTTCTTTAAAGATGAAGTGAATGTATAAGTATTTTGAATAAATTTACAATATAAACTACTGTAATTGGAGATAGAAATYCCACTGTGTATGTAAGGCTTTGAGGTAGTTGATTTTGATTTTTAACTTGAGTTTCTTTGGGGTTTTTTTTTGATTCTGCAGATCTAGAGTTGAGTGTTCTTCTCAGGTGACCAGTAGCAAACACTTATGATCCACTTCAGAAATTGAAGACTTTATCTTCCTTATATCTGTGAAATAAATGACATCATGTACAACATGATCACAGATCTTATAGAAGTAGATGACAGGATGACAGTACGTTTCTCACAGTTCAGATGGCTGCAACAGAGAATGTAATGAGCCATAATGGTATAATTTTTCATGTTAGAATTTTAATATTGTGTTTTCTACAGCTCTTAATATATCATGCATTAAACATGTTTCAGAAAGCACAGTGAGTTATGTATTCATAGTGTCAATAAAGGAAAATAGTCTGACAACCACATGGAGTGATGAAAATCTGTCCTAAGGCCCCTCTGTATTCTTTTTCATTGAAGTTGTTGAAAGGAAAGATAACAACCTGGAAGGAACTCACATTTAAAAGGTGTTATGGTCATGAGTCGGGGTAATAGCTTGGTGTCTTGTGCTGCTGGCTTGGTTACAGACAGCCCAGAGTGTCTGGACTTCATAGAAGAGGAGAATTCACTGTACTCAACCACTGCCCCTGTCTAAAAGGGAAATGATAGCAGGCAGATGCTCTTTTTGAGTGTGGTTTTTGACTACTTTCTCAAAGCCCAGGTAGAAAAGGGCAATTATGTTTGCCTTCTGGAGGAAGATTAAAAATAGGATTTTTGGAATACTGGAACTAATTCTTCTGGGGGTAAAGTATTTCTGAGCCAGTAATGCTCTTGACTGCATATCTTTATCGCAGACACCTCAAAGCTGTCATCCCAGAGAGCAGAGTGAAAATAATGTCAACAAAAAAATAAAATGAGAAATTACTCTTCCATCAACCCATCGCCTGAAGTCATAGATGGTGTTGATTGTGTCTTGTCTTAGCAGCATACACAAGGGAGGTAAATTGCAGTAACAATAGGAGACAGCATATCTGATTTGACTGAGAAACACAGTTACAAAAACTACCGTATCACATTTATGTGGATTACGTTTTTGAAAACTGGGTGACAAGGTGACCTTTTAGTTGATTAATCCCAAACTGGAGATTATTTTTTGTGAAAGAAAAGTGGCGGACTCAGAAAATTGAAAAAAAAACTTGCCAGTCACTCAGAAGGCAGTGGTGTTTTCTAGGAACTGGTCTTACTGGCATGGGAAGGAGAAATAAAGAAATTGCTGGGAGAACCCACTTTACTGCTTTTTGCAGAGCCAGCTGCAGCCCTGATGGCAKGAGAAAAGATGGGTGGGTTGCATGGTGGGTTTTACCCACTCTGGCAGAGCAGTGGAAAAGCTCCTGTTTCTCAGTTGCTGCACCTTGGCACAGCTTCTCCTCTACTGTTTTGTTCTTGTGAGACCCACCTGGAGCACCGTGCCCAGCTCTGGGGCCCTGTTGGAGTGAGTCCAGAGGAAGGTCATGAGGATGCTCAGAAGGCTGGAGCACCTCTGCTGTAAGAGGGTTGGGGTTGTTCAGTCTGGAGGAGAAAAGGCTCTGAGGAGGCTTAGAGCACCTTCAGGTGCCTAAAGGGCACGAGAGAGCTGGAGAGGGACTTTTTACAGGAGTGTGTAGTGATAGGACAAGAGGGACTGGCTTTAAATGGAAAGAAGGTAGATTTAGATTAGATATTAAGCAGAAATCMTTTACTAAGTGCTGTGAGACACTGAACAGGGTGCCCAGAGGMGCTGTGGATGACCCATCCCTGGAAGTGTTCAWTGCCAGGCTGGATGGGTCCCWGAGCACCTGAACTAGTGAGTAGCATTCCTGCTCATGGCAAGGGGGGGTTGGAAGTAGATAATGTTTCAGGTCCCTTCCAGTGCAGCCCATTCTGTGATTTGTGATCCCCCACGGATCCCTCCTGCAGCACTGAGGGCTGGGGCCGGGACACTGCCAGCCCTGCAAGAATGGGGAGCCAGGCCTCAGGAGGGCCAAACTTGTCACTCTGCAACAACTTGACAGGGCTGCACCTGCTTATTAATGCGTGTCACAGTGGAACAGTTTGTTCCCTGTGTCTCTTAAGAGGATTTTCCTGTGTTACAGTGTCAAAATCCTGCATAATTTCTGCCTGATTTTCATGGAGGCATAATCAGGCCTTTTACTCGGCTCCATCCCTGAAGACAGTTCTTTGCTGCTGTTCTCTTAAAATAAACCAGTTCTTTAATGAAACCTCCTGTAATGAACTGCACTGTCACTGTAATTTTGTTTATGAAAAAAGATGAAAGACATCAAGGGAACCACAGTATACATATAATGTTATTATAAGAGTGCCTCCTGCCAATACTGGAAACCACAGTTCAGCTCTTTGAGAAGATGGAGTATGTTCGTGTGCAATGGAATTACAGTTCAGTTTATGTTTCTTGGAAACTTAGTACTTACTTTTATTTTATGATGTCTCAGATCTCCTCAAATGTTAAYTGAAATAGATCTGCAAGGGTGAGATATTGGAAAATGCTTTCTCCAGAACATGTTATTCTGAATTGGGTTTCCTTATTGTCTTATGGCTATTAGAATTGTATTAACCATTAGTATTGGTATTATTTTACAGACTGAGCATTAACTKGGTTCTAAATAAGAAAAATATTTAGATTAGCAGAATTGTATTGTGATYTTACAGATTCATAAGAACATTCTGGTGTATATCAATGATAATAAAGTTTACASTGAGCAACTGTGGAACTAAGGATAAGACAAAATGAAAACCAGGGATAAAAACTGGGAGTGGCTTGACTGAGGAAAAGCCATATATAGTCTATAGCCTTATTCTTATGCCTTCTCTGAGGTAAAACTTGCATTTGATTTGACTTGTTCCTGAATAATGATTAAGGGATTAGGTTCCTATTTTAGTGGTTTCTCAAAAGTTTTGATGTGTCATAGGTGAAAAGATGTCTTTCCATTATTTTAACTAAATGACTGGGATGAGATCCATATAAATAATTTACTCAAAATAATTATATGCAATAACATCATGCAAAAAAAAAAAAAAAAAAGGAACGTGAAAAAAGGTAATTTTTTCTCTTCCTGCAAAAATGAAGAATTGGCATCCTTTGAAAAGCTCCTTATGGAAAAGCTTTCCAGTGATATAATTCATTTAGCTTTGAAGTGTCATTTGGAAATTAAACATGAAGATGCTTTATTTAGAAAACATCAAAACAATCTCTTTCAGGGAAATAAAAAAAACAACCCATCCCRTGTTTGGAGGCAGGAATCACAAAATTCAATGAAGTCCATGCATATTGACAAACTAGATTAGTACATGAGCTTTTATCTTTGTTTTCTCTTATGTCTTTGAAGTTGCCAGCATGTCCTGGTGTCCCTGGGTGTGAGCAATTCTGATTCAGCTGACACCAAGCCTACCTGAGCTGGAAGTAGGCTGCACTTCTGCCTGTCTATCTTTTTTCTCCAGGATGATGTGCTGGAGACAGCTCATGTCTGCTGAGAACTGTGATCTGAGTCTGTTAAAAATCACTGGAAGATTTTTCATCGACTTCAGTGGGTTTTAGTCAGTACTTTAGGAAGGATTAAACAGCACTGCCTCTGCTCCTTCCCCCCTAGCCTTTGAGAATGGGRGGGAAAAGGAGGGTGTGAGGCTTTGAGGAAGGGCACGTCAAAAAGGGCTCTGTATTTTTCTCAGTGGTTGAGAGGTTATAGGAATAAGGTAGAAGRAAAAAAAAATCAGTGAATTCTGCTATTTTCTTCCATTATTTCAGTGCTGTACACATGAGGRCATGTCCCTGGGGCCAGATGATAACCTTAACTCTCCCTGCCACTACCGTGCAAATAGTACACTTTTTGTGTGTAACCTGCCCCTAACCCAGAGCAGGCTGCTCTTCCCAGCATCAGTGTGCCCCAGCCCTGAGAGAGAGGCAAKAAAACTGCAAGATAAAGGTCAAAAGGATGCACTCAGAGTTGTCAGAACTTAYTGCTACAAGCAGCACAGCCCTATGAGCAGCTGAAAGGAGGTTAGACAACAGAGCAGAGTTCCTCAAGAAATGCCTGGAGAGAAGACAGCTGGGGCTGCTCTTGGGAAATGCTCTAGAGGGGTCAAGACCCTAATTTTACACAAGGTCAGAGATGGTGTAACTTCACCACAAAACTGGTGCTGGACCCTGTAAGTCTTGGCAGTCTCCCCAGTCAGTAGGACAAAACCCTTCTACAGTGCATCTGTGTACAAGCAGTGGCTGAGGAGTCAGTGAAAGCACTCACTGGAGTACTGATTACTCATATGAAGAGAAGGTTACTGATTCAAGGCCATAATTGTCATGCAAATGGTTTACAATATGGACAATGTTTTCCTCCTGGTTTTGGACACAGAATTTTGTGTAGTTTTTGGCAGATGCTTCAATTGAGGAGCCAACACTGGGGCTCTCTGAAGAGTAGGATAAGCATTGCCTGTTTATATTTGSAGGCACCTCTGCTCATTTCCTCCACATGAAAAATAATGCTTTGTGGTTTCCATATTCATCTAGTATTCGTGTCAGTGGKTTTCTTTGCCAATTATTAACAGTTTTTGTGGAGGAAAACAAAGAGAATTTTTTAAAGACCCATTAGAGGTGCCAAGTAGAGAAGGGAGAAGATTCTATGTGATGCTTTGTTCTGGCTGATTAGTATTTAACAAGAAATGAATTTGTATAGTTAAATGAGATTCAGATAATTTTTTATTGTGCACATAATCTTATGTCAGAGGAAATTTGTTAAATTTTCCACTGTTAAAGTCCTTAAAGTATATGGAACTGCTAATGTTTTAGCATAGAGAGTCATAGAGGAGGACAAATGATGTGGTATTTTAAAATGTAGTGTCAGAAATATATTTCTGTATGTGTGTTTACCTGGTATGAGGCCCAAACAAAAATTCAAAATTGCAGCTACTGATATTAAGACTAAAATCACCAAATATTTCTTTTTAGTAAAAAAAAAGGCAAGAAGAAAACTAAAATCAAATGCAAGCACAATAAACTGGCACATTGTGCTGTTAGTTTATTAATTTTGATCTCTGTAGCATATGGTAGTTTCATGCAGCTAGGGGCTATGGCCACCTGTTAATACTCCAGGGTACCAAAGAAAAAGGATTTGCTTGTTCAGTGATGAAAAACACAGTGACTTCCATATTTTGATTAAAGGAGGAGGTTGTTGGTTTTTGTGGGGTTTTGGTTTGGTTTGGATTTTTTTAAYACCTAGTGTGTATTTTTTCCTGCATAGGTAACTTTCTAAAATGAAAACAATGGGTCATATTTCATGGAGGCATATTTGGATGAAATACAAGATGTTTATCCCAAAAGCCCAATCGAGACTTCAGAGAATTTACATTAGAAAACTGACTGGCAGCATCACTTCCCTCTTGGAAGAATCTGCACCTTGCTGCATTTTAAACCCCAGTAATTCAATACAAAAAGCATTGTTTGCAGTAAGTAGATCCCTTACAAAACACCAAGGCAGTGACGTGYGTAGCTGTGCTGTTGCTTTATGAGGAATGTTTGGAGGTTGCAGGAGCAGGGCTGGYGCCTGTCCAGGGAGAGGCTGAGCCATCTCTCCCAGCTGGCGCGGGGGCAGCGCCTGGCCCGCAGCAGCCGGGGCCCTGCCAGGGGCACGGGCTGCTGGCACTGCTCTCCCTGGGAATGAGGGGCTCTTCTGCTGTGCTGGGATCAAAGTGCCTCCTTGCAGCAGCAGCTGCACTCCCACACGTG
Source organism: Mixornis gularis (assembly GCA_003546035.1). NCBI lineage: Eukaryota > Metazoa > Chordata > Aves > Passeriformes > Timaliidae > Mixornis > Mixornis gularis. Next base: position 1,064,193 of record QVAJ01000008.1, read on the forward strand.
CCCCCTCGGCTCCYCCAAAGGACACAGACCCGGTTTTACATCAGGTGGTGTATGTAAGGTGTGATGGCGTAGTAAAGGTGTGGCTGTCACATATCTTCACATGGTAGGAAGGAGTTTTGTGCTTGCTGAGTTTCTMTCTCATTGCATCTTGGTGAAAATGTGGAAGACATATGGACCCATTGGAATCATTTGGTGCTTAGCTGCTGGTCTGTCTCCACTTGGAAAAGAAGCATTTGCTGGAAGATCAGTGCATTTGGAACCAGTTRTAGCCTCAGATGGTGGGTTGTTGAAACTTCAGACACAGTAACTCAAGGAACCTGCAAGGGTTGCTTTTTAGACTGGCACTCCAAACTCAGGTGCTGAAGGAAGCTTGGCAGGGCTCTAGGACGAGGTGTAGGGAGGGTGTGTGAGAACAGGGTTGTTSTCACTGCAGCCAGAGAAATAACTGYATTGGGGTCATTTTTGGGCATCTCACTTGGTGGATGAAGGGTCTTTTCAGACTGGTCAGCACCACTGGGGTTTACTGGTAACAGGTGGCACTTTAAAACTTCACAGCTGGAGCTCTTTCAGCCCAAATCTTTGAGATGTTCTTTTGTGGGGACCACAGGGTTGGCATTCAAACTAGACCTGAGCGTGAATCAGAAGTATTCCCTTGTAATCATTATACTTTTGAATCAGACTAGATAGCTTTATCTTTTATGGTGGCAGATGTGAAACATGCTTTAATTTTGTGTGCTGAATTATTCAGATCACCATGGACATGTCTGTGTATTATTCATTTATCATTGACACCCACCTTTCTCTTTCCCTTTTTGATTTTTTTTTTTAAAAGTAGACTTTCTCATGGATTATTTCCCGAACCATAGAAGTGTAGGGCAGATTACTTTTCATTGCTTTTCAGCYTCCACCAATAAAAAGAAACAATGACAGTTCCTTACAGTACTGTCTCTTGTCCACTGTAAATTAAATCACAATCATCAGCTCATTTTGCACAGACAACTGAACAGCCATCCTGCATTGTTATATTAGCAGAAACAGTATTTGCGTGATATATTTTGCCATAAATACTTATATATTGCTCAATATGTGCAGTTGGTTGATTGGAAAAGAATTTGACTTGAGCATACAGAAATCTGGTCTTTGACAAGTGCTAAATGTGTTAACTGAATTTTCACTCAGATTATGGGGAGTTTTCATAGGGTGCTGGTATAAAGAAAGCTTCAGCTAGATGTTGAATTTTGGGGTGCAGTGGTCATAATAGGTTAATAAGGTGATGGTGACATACTGGTGTCCAGAGCTGTTGCAAAGGTTTTAGAGGCAGACACCCTCAGGAGCACAGTAGTAGAGTAAGGATGGGCTRTATGCCTGGCCCTTCAAACAAAAGGGCCTGTCCCCTGGAATGAGCCCATCATAACTGAAACAACTTTTCTTTCCTCTGACCTGTTTTTACACTTGCAGGGAGACAGAGAGATGGCAGGGGGAAGGTATAGTTTGCATTTATAAAAAACAAGGCATTTATGCATCTCACTTCTTGTTATGTAATCTCATACGTGCTCTGCCTTAAGTCCAGATATTTAAGAGAGAATATGCCCAAGTGTGTCCATGCTTTTGTAAAAAATGTTTTAATTTCCAGCTAGAGGARATCTCTCTTGAAACATCTTATGGTGCTTCCATCAGTTAGTTCTGAGCTAGAAAAATACTGCTAAATGGTATCTGTAACACATAAATATATAGCATAAAAAGTTGTTAAGAATTACCAGAGTACAGACACTGCTTAGTGAGTCAGACCAGAAGCTTTCTTGTTATACTGTGCCTCTGTTTGACAATTGTCTGCGGAAAATCTTTCATTTGAAAGCAATCTCAGGGGGCGGGAGGCACCRTCATGACATGAGGAGACCCCCGCTAATGTATGCCCTACCTGTGCCCACAGAGGGGTGTTCTGGTTGGTCTGGGAGCTGCACYGGGAACACTCTCCAGCCTCCTGGTTATTATCAAGGACTGACCCAGACATACTCTTCTGTGCCTTAAATGACATCTCTGCTTTGCTTTCTCAGGTAAAAAGATCATGAAGAAAACAAGTCCCAAATTCCTCTTGTTATAGATCTGCTGGTCAATAGTTCCCCATTTCCACAGTTTCAGCTGATAAACCCTGTTCACTGCTCTGTGTTCTTCATTGATTTTTGTCAACATCCGTGGCTGAGCTTGAAGCACTCTTGCTRTGTAGTGGGTATTTGCCAGGCCCCATAGGGCAGTGGCCAAGTGCAGACTGTGTGAGCACCCCACACCTGAATGTGTTTCTGAGGGTGACTGATACAGAAGAATGGKSMRGSCMMYKGRWTYCCCMRGGGGCTTAGGGGCCAGGGCTTGGGTGWGATGGATAGGACATGTCTCCATTCTCTCTGCCACAGAGTCCTGCTTACCTGCTTGCAAAAAACTTTTTTCTTTTCCTTCAGCATAAATACTCCCAGTCTATTTTTTTTATCTTTAGTGTGCAAATTGTTTCATACCGCTACACATCCTTCCCGTTTCATCTCTGTTTTTTTTCCACAGACTCATAGAATTGTTTGGATTGGAAGGGGCCTTTAAAAATCATTTGGTACATGGGGAGGGATGTCTTTTACKAGATAAAATCTCCATCCAGCCTGGCCTTGAACACTTCCATGGAKGAAGCATCCACAACTTCTCMACTGCTCTAGTGTCTCACCATTCTCATTGTGAAGATTTTTTTTTTCTCTTGTCCAATCTAAACCTACCCACCCTCTGTAAGTTTAAATGCATTGTCCCTYGTCAGTACAGACTGTAGTAAAAAGTCTCTCTGTCTTTGAATGAAGGATTTATTCCATAATCCAAAATGTCCTATACCTTAGCACCCAGATTTCTGCCCTCACCCACTGCAGCAGGCACAGGGGGAAGACCACAACTGCAGTTGATCTGAAATAAATACTTTGGAGAAAAGAAGAAAAAAAATTAAGACCAGAGATCTTGGAAGGAGCTCAGGGCAGCATAAAAAACAAGGCAGCAAACTCTTGTTTTAGGTGCTTTAGGTACTATGAATTTACCTGTCCCAGAGTGGGCTGGGTTATTAAATACTGACTTAGATTTAACAGCATTCTTACAAATACAGTTTTGAGGGAAGCATCCTCTGGTGAGTTCTCTTCCTATTGACAGGAATGTTATTAACTGAGAGCTTGCTAACAGCTTCAGTCCAAGAGCTGTGGTGTTTGAACTTGTGAAAAATCCTAGTGAAGTGTTTTCCATTTGTAAGTTTTCCCCTGTATTTCCCTTCCCCTTACAAACCCTCACATTGCATTGCTTTTGTCTCCGTTATGTTCCTCTTAMAAAAGTGCTTAGCAAATAAGTGGACCAGTAGCAATTTTTCCACCATTTATTCAGTGTTCAGACTATAAAGCAGGGAAGTTAATGTAAAACTCAGCGCTGTGGGCAACTGCCCAGACACTCTGACTCTCAGCTTTACACCTTGAACCATGTGATCTACTCAGATATTCAGAATTAATAAACTCATTTATAACATTCATGCTCCTGGTGAATGAGCTGTAGACTAAATATTATTTTAATAATATGGTGAATTAAATTTGAATAATTATAAGAATAATTTGTGCTAATCATAGAACGTTCATGAATAGAAAGAAGCGAAGTTGACAATTTATTCACTGCAAGTTAGTTGCCTTGCTCTACTGCTAATTAAGTTCAAGGCTTTGAATAAGTAGTTCTAAGTTGCTTCATTACATGGCAAAGTGCAGCTCTGATCTGACAGGGATGCCTGAGCCACAGCACGTGACAGAGGTTCATCATCTGACAGTGCAAGCTCCAGTGTGCTTCCTCCTCTCTGAATAAACCTCTGCCTGAGTACTGTAATGCACAGCAGGTATTTTATTAAAAATGCAAATGGCCTTCCAATTATGTGATTGGAAGAAGAGGGAGGAGATTTACAATGCATGGCTCTTGGTGGTTTAGGAAAAAAAAAATGTTACTTTTATTTCCCAGTTTGCATTTGGTTAGATAATGGAAATTGGTCTTGTCTTCTTTTTTGCATAGTTAAGAGGAATCAGGGGAATTCTTTTTGCTTTTTTTTCGGAGGGTCTTATTTCTTGTTTCTTGTACTGTTGCTTTGGCTTACGTTTGTTTTAAGGATGATCTTGCATATTCTTGACCAGAATTTACTGGTTTAAGWTTTGGGGTGTCTCTGACAAGCATCTCCCATTCACTGGCAGGGATCCCAGTAGTTATTAATACCATATCATCTTTCCCTCCAGTTAAATCCCTAGTCCCTGCAGCTTGCCCTTAAGAGTCTTCTAGAGGTGACTCATTTTACCCATCCAGCATTTTTTCAGAATACCAGAAAAATCACTAGGGCTTTTTGAGACACATTTTCTGTGGCTCTGGTCCTGTCAACATTCTTCCTGATAATGTAGAWTTCTTCGCACAATGTCATAAGTGTATTTAGACACACAATAAAATTCAAGTTCCCATTTATACAAGGAGCCAATTCAATCTTTGTGACAAAATATTGCCTCAAATCAGGCTGACTTTTGAGCCCAGAATGCATTTTTTCTTTTTTGTGATGCATTATTCTTAAATGATCTTGTTTCTAGTTYACCTGTAGAACTTCTGACTCTTTTGGTCTGTCAGAAGTCCAYTCCAGCTTTGTTGCACCCAAGTTGCAGACTGGATGCTCACCAGTCTGATACACTCAAAATATTTCTGTGGGTGGAAGAAGCAGAGCCGCTGGCCAAATCTGCCAGCCGGTTTTCTTAATCTAATTAAAGTTTTKTCAGTCTAATAAAAGAACCCCAGGAACAGGGCTGTGGATACTTTATGGTCATATATGCAGTTCTAAGGACATGTCCACCTCCTGACAGGCACCCTTTTCTCTGATGTTAGCTCAGTTCTCTGTTACCCCTCTGCATTTCAGTGTGGAAGGTTTCAGCCTGGAGAGGGTGAATTCAGGGCATCATTGCACCTTCCCCTCTCCCTGCCCAAATCATTTGCTGCAAGGGGAGTGATATTGATGTTAATGGTTTCCTCCTCCTTGCTCCAGGATGGAGCCTGTAGGGTCACCTTGCCCTGTGTGCTGCCACGCTCGGCACCTTATTCTCTAATCCTGTGTCACACAGGAATTTGCTCTAAGTGGTTTGGGTTTATAAATGTGCTGCCTGGTGGCTCATTATYACCCTTCAAACTGCTTTTGCCCAAGCTGTCCGAGTCTGATGAGAGGAGGGCTACTGCTCCTGAGGGTTTTATAGCCCAGGGACTATGGGGATCACCCTGCACCCAGGCTCTTGTGCCAGAAATGGCTCATTTAGCACACACTAACACCTTGGTTTTACAGGAGTGGATACAAGAGCCTTGGGCCCCAGAGGAATGTTCCTCATAAGATCCAGCCCCCAACACCCACCACGCAGCATTTATTCCCCATTCTGCCTTCACAAAGCCTCTGAAGTCTTCCAGGAGTCAATTACAAAGGGACCAGTGGCAGGAGAGTGAGCCAGGGTGTGGAATGAGGCTGGTGGGCAGCTGGGTATGCACACCTCCACCTCCGCTGTGGGATTAAACAGCCCCTGTCCCAGGAGAGTTTCTGTCAGCATAATCACTGTGGAATCTCCAATCGTTCTTCTCTCAACCCCTGGGCATGGTTTTTARTATTTGTGGTTTTCTCTGTTGTCTTTTTACATGCTTTTTAAAGTTTCACTAATGGTGACTCTCTCCAGGGTCTCTCTGTATATTTTAAAACTGATATTTCAGTGTATATTTCTTGTGTAGAAGCATGCATGTGTGCAGGGGGGTGGGGAGGGAAGCAGAGGGGCTCCCTTTTTTCAGTACCTCCACATCATATCAAAGAGACATATGTAATGAAAAATTTTTGTTTGTTTGTTTGTGGGKTTTTGCTGTTTGTTTGTTTTTTCTCTCTGGAGTCTGGAAGAATGTTAAAACTGTCAGTTAATAAAAGACAACCTGGTCAAATGGAGGCAACTTTGTTAAAAATTACCCCAAAAATAAGTGTTTTTTCAGTTCTGGAATCTCACATCCTGTTTGTCTCGAGGATGCATCTCTTTCGTGGAAGTTCTTAAACTGCACTTGAATGAACTGACTACTATTTGTACATAAGAGGATGTATGTTTGGCAATGCTTTACTTTTTGAGGGAAGTATTTTTAATCGATGCCTTTAAGACACTGAAGGCTTACAGCTGTTTTCTAAGAATTTGCTATGAAAAGAAATTGTTGGATAGGCTTTTTTGCAGAATGGATCAGGCAAGCAAAACCAAGCTTCATGCATCAAAACCTCGGCCTCTCTTGAACTTGAAACAGGATATTTTTGATGGAGTCAATAAATCTTTACCTTACAATGGTAGGGTTTGGGTTTTTTTTTAAATAGTGGATGTGAGGCTGAAGGAAAACAGTTTAAGGATATGGAAAAAAAGTTTAAGGATATGGAAAGATAATCCATAAGGGCATATCCATAAGGGGAGAAAAGCAAATGAAAAACACCAGCATGATTTCTGCTGTAAGAAAATAGCTTAACCCTCATCTGACATTTCWAATTGAGCCCCAAAAGCACCCCTGTGCAACACTATTTTCTGAGTCAAGGCAGAAGAGCTTCCTTACACGAGGTGGTGCACATGAGCAGTTGTCTGCAATAATTGCTGAGCAGTAAATTCAAGTGCAGCCTTACTTTGCACTAATTCCCCCATGTAGGCAATCTCCCAGCTAACTGGAAGGGACCATGGGATTCACTTGAAAGCTGAGCACACCACTGTTGATGCAGGCTGCCGTGAGAATAGTCTAATGATATCTGTGCCTATGAAAACAGCATTGAAGGGATTTAATTTTGAGATTGCTGCTGGCAAGAACTTTGCAGAAGAGCATACATTGCAATTAATATCTTTCAAGCAACTGTGTATGTTTATAACATATCCTGTCATCAAATCATGGGAGTAATCTGGTAATAATGCCCCAGAGGAGACCATCAGTGAAATTTCAGAACTATATTGAGCTCTGAGGCTATTAAGTCTAGAAATGATATAGAGGACAGGTGAAGTATTCTCAGAGTAATGCCATCACGCCTTCTCAATGCTTTCTTCTGCAGCAAGATTTAGGTACTGTGCAATAATTGATAAAGTTGATTATGTCAAGGCATATTTCCTGAATAAGGATTAGACACAGAAAATCCAAAGACTGATCGATGAGGAGTTTCCCTAGAAATGAAATTAAGAACTGTCACCACAAGGAGCCCATCCAGTGGCTCGTGACTCGCATCCCCCATCCCCACGTTGTGTCTGGGCTGAGGGCTGTGCAAAAAGCAGCTCTGCACGGGTTTGTGCTGTGTGTCAGCCAGGAAAGAGACGTGAATACCCCTTGGTGGAATAAGCTCAGGACTACTCTTGTGTGTTTTGGCTCCATGGAAGACTTCAGTGGTCTTAAGCTTTCTCTTATTTCTAGAAACATTTTAACTATGCCTAGAAACACATTCTAGAACTAGGTATAGCAATTATCCTATTTCTGTCACACTCGCTGTTGAAATGAGTCCTGGGCACTTACCCTTTCCTTCCACTCTCCATGTCCATGTATCCCCTCTAAAATAATACTAAAGCTGTGTATGTTCGCTTGTATGTATATATTTGTTTATATGTATATGTATATGTATATACATACCCAAATGTATTTATCTTTTTTTTCTGATCATTATGTATTTTTTAATCCGTATGGATGGTTATTTCCAATGTGTGGTAATTTCCTTCTGCTTTCTCACATTCTAATGAAGCTCTTGAGAGTAGGGAATGGCACACAAGCTTATGTAAAGTAGAATATTTTATTGTTTCAGTACCTCTGATGATGGATATTGGAAATGAATTAACCTCTTATTTACCCATGCCAGGAATTGAATTCCACACAGATGTATATGTGTGTGATGCATGGTTTGGGACTGCAGACAACTCCAGTTCTCTGTATATCTGCAGGTAGAAAGAAATGCAAAGAAATTAAAATGTTATGTTAATAAACAAGATGTTTTGATATAATGACTACATAATTAGTAAATATTTCTGAAGTCATATCCGTGAAAACAACCAACAGAACTGGAGAACTGGAAAGGCTGTTATCCTCTTTTAAACCATTAATTCTCTAAACTAAAGAACAGATTTTTGATTTCTTTCAAGATTTTGGAAATGATAAATTAAGAATTCCTTTGTCTTACACATGTCCCTACAGTAAGTATCTATCTTTTCTCCTGAATGTAAAAGTATGAACCCAATGTTTAAAACCATTTACAGTTTTGTCAGCACTGCATGGGAGTGATGACTATGTACTTATGCTTTACAGAACCGGATCTTTGTTTCATGTAAAGCTGTGGAAAATGTACACTGATTTGGTACTATCTTTTTTTTAAAGACATTTATCTTTTCTTGTTCATGCTGTGATCAATGATTGTCACTTATTAATACATCCAGTTGCTTAACTTGAAAACAGGAAAATGTCTTAGAACAGGAAAAATCCAGAAAGTAAAAACCCCACAGAAGCCTTCTATTGATAGTTATAAAAATGACATACTGTTTTCCCTCTCAGAACTGAAATGAAATGCTGCCTCCACACTGAGACTTTGAGTGCTGATCTTTAGCTCTGAGCATTTTCTCAGCTAAATTATAAGCCCTTGAAAGCAGGATATATGTTAAAAAGGTGGAAAACTCTTTAATATTTTGTCATGCAAACACTGCTGTACTAAAACACGCAGCACTATTAAATTCAGAGGTGGTTGTAACTACAAAAGATAAGAATAATACCAGTGATTTAACCTGTGTTGCACTGTTCCCATCAAAGCTTACCAGCAGAATTTTGCCTGCAAGGCACTGGGGCAGAGRAAATAAAGAGATGACTGCATTGTGGGTGTGAAAAGGGCTGCTGTAATGCTGTCTGCAGAGTGTTGCTTGGTGCTTGAAGTGGGGCACAGGTAGGGGATGTGTCCAGTTCCTTTTTGCTTTGAGAAATGACTGTGTGCCTGAGGGGACTTRTCTGAGGACACCTGACATCCACACCATTTCTGTTGGTGGCAGGGAGTAATTTCTGCTGGTACCTGGCTCCCAGGGTAGCCAAATGACGTGAACCCTTGGCATCCACACCATCCAGCAGCAGAGTCCTGTTCCTTAGATACTCACAGGGTGAAGACGTATTTCTTGTTGCTTGTTTTGAACCAGTCACTTGCTGGTTTTCTTTTCTTTTTTTTTCTCTCTTCTGTCCAGCTCTTGCACTAAAAGAGACAGTGAAAAATTGTTCTCTGTTCATCTCCTCTAAAGACCCATCAGCTTAGTACACCTCAGCTATGTTCAGCTGTAGTTTACTTTTCCCTGTAACTTAACCTCATATAAAATGTCCTGCTGGGTCAGAACAATGGTGCATCAAGCCAAGGATTATTTCTCCTGAAAGTGGCAACAGAAGATAGGGAGAGCACATGAGCCTGGAAAGTTTCTGAGATTTTCTCATCCATTTTCTCATCCTACCACAGCATCTGCAAACACTGTATTAAAAATGCTAGAGGTTACATTCTGGGCCCATTCTTTTTTAGCATCTGTTTACAGATTTGTCTTCCATCAATTTGTCTACTTCTGTTCTAAACCAGCTGATAAACATCTGCCTCCATAAATTCCTTGTGCAGTAAAATCCAGAAGTGGGTAGCCCACTGGCTGGAGAAATACTTTCTTTTTGTCTTCTAAACCAATTGTGCATCATATACACTGTTGTACAATCTCGTTGTATYACAAGATTTGGTAAATAATTTCCTTATGCAGCTTGCTCACTCCTTCAGGCTTTTCAATACTCAGTCCTATCTCTCTTGAGCCTTCTCCTCCATGAAGTGAAGCATCCCAGGTCTCTGGGTGTGCTCCAGCCCCTTGGTTGTTTCCAGTTGCTCTTCTGTAACTCCTCAGCATCCTCCTGGAGGCCAGCACTGCACAGCCCTTCAGGCAGGAACACACCACAGGCTCCTGTGGCAGCAGAGCCAGCCCCTCTGATTTGCTCCCAGCACACGTGGGGAAGCCCAGTATTGGGTCGGCTCTTTTTGTCCAGTGTACATTGAGARGATGATTTTGTAAAACTGTCAGGGATGGTGCCAGGACCCTCTTCCTGGAGCTGTACCTGCRTGTTGGGCCTCAGCCCCTCTCTAGTATTGTTGACTGATTAGTCCCTTGGGCTGTAATGCTGTGCTCCTTTGGTTGATGTGCATCCCCTGGGCAATTTCTTCCTCCTTCTCAGGCTCAGGGGACTTGTATACTCGTTCACCCTCACCTTACCTTGAAGACTCTTCTGTAGTCATTATTTACATGGAAGCCATTTCTCCTTAGCTTTCAATCATTTCTGTTGTCCTTACTATTCCTGCTATATCTTTTTAGTGATAGGRGAACCAAAACAGCCCACAGTATTCAAAGTGTGAACACCTGAAGACTTTAAATAACACCATAATGATATTTTGTATGTTGCTCTCTATTTCTGTCATAGTAATGGCCAGCATTTGATTTGCTTTTTGACAGCTTCTAAGATGGAGTTGATATTTTCATAGACCTTTTATAATTCCAGGATCTCTTTCCTGAATGGTAATAACTAGTTTGGAGCTCATGCTGAGTACGTAAATTTGAGATTTCTTTTCCTCCACATATTCTCAATATTGAATTTCATCTGTCTTTTTTATTGCCCAGTTGACACTCTGACGCTCTTCTGCATCTCTCTGCAGCCAACCTTCATTTTCATTTCCCTGAATACCTTAGCACTATGAGGAAACTTGGGAGTTGCTTTCTTTTCTCAGATCCCTGTAATGACAATCAGTGTGCCTTATATGTTGACCAGTCCTGGCTCTGACCTGCGATGTGTCTGGTGACATACACATTGAGAAAGCTGCATGCTTTTGGCACTTCTGTATTTTATTGAGTTGTTTGTTTGTGAAGGTAGATCTCTTATCCCATAACATCTTTGTTTCTCTAAGTTCTTTAATGAGGCASTACTGAGAATTCTTTAAATTGCATAAATGAGGTTTCCCTTGACTGTGTGTGCACTGACTCCTTCAAAGAACCCCACCAGGCAGATGACATGTGATTGCCCCTGTAAAATACATTTCTTCATTAACTCATACCTGTGTCTGTTAATTCTATTCTTATTGCAATTTCTGAAAATTAGACTGGGACCATGATTGGGTACTGGGTTTTAGTTCCAGAAGAGGTTTTTAAAAATGGGCATTGCATTCGGTAGCTGATGTTGAAWCAGCTTTATATAGTAGCTGATCTGATGAATATAGTAGCATTTTCTGATGAATTTTATACTTGAAACATGTATCATCTTCATTAAATCATTTWAAGTCTATTTGTATATTTTGGCTTAAAAGTATTTCTTTTAGTTGTAGTGGTAATCATTGATGCATCTGAATTCTGGTCAAGTATATCCTCTTGAGAAGTTTTATATGGATATATTTATCAAACAAGGAAAATAAGTTAATTGGAGTGATTAAAGCGTGACAGAGTACTTTAATCTGAAATATTTTTCTTTTTTCAAAAAGGAAAGYAGAAGTCATACTTATGTTGCATTAGGAGGAGATAAATCAGGTGTTTATGCACAGGCCATTTAACTGTTTCACAGTGACTGGAACTTCTGGCTGGGGCTGATGGTTCTAACCCAAGACTAACAGAAGACCTGTGCCTTTAAAAAGAAGTGAGTATAGGCCAGGCAAATTACCACGAAGCACCTAAAATAATATTGAATAAATTGAGTCATCTGCAGCTGTCATAAAGCCTGCAGAGGTTGTGACCGATACTTTGTTCTCTGAATCCTTGTGCTCCTGTTGTCCTCCGTATGGGATATGTTTCTCTATCTTCCATGAACTGATGAATTTTAGAGAATTTTAAATTCAGCTCACTTTCTCTAATGTTAATATATTATCTAGTTGTACTTATGTAAGAAGCATAAGCCAAGACTTAYTGCATAAAAATAGTTTGAAGTGCATTTTGCTCCTGTGAAAGTAGGTTCTTGGGGTATATGTTAGTGGATCTGTAACAGAGAAGACTGCAAAAATTGCTGGTTTTCATATTAGTAACCAAGCTGCTCCAGTTCAGATCTAAATTACATTTTTAAACTTACACRAAGTGGTTTTAAGGAAGCATTTGTTTACTCACAACACCCAATCCCTTTGGACTTTTGTCAATGCACAGATCTAATAAGCATTTGTATAAATGCTGCATGAACAATTAACAGGCTAAAAAGCCCTCTAACAACCCATCTGCAATTGGTGCATTGAAGAAATTAAATTTTTTTAAGCAATTAAGATTTGAAATAGTTCCTTAGAGAATAGACTTTTTAGGTTTCAAACTCCTTAGTTGGACCTTCTCTATGTCATCATAATAAAATGACTTTGRTTGCTGTTGCTTATCATCAATGATTAAAAAAAAATTAGTAATTTTTCCTATCATCTCTTCTGTGTTATAAAACATCATTGAATTCAGTAAATTTTACAGATCTTATTGCCATCAGAGTGTATATCTTCACTGGAATGAGTGTATTTAGTAAGATTAAAATCAGCAGGGAGCAAGGGAGCACTGTATGATTCATCTTGTGTTACTTCAGTCTGTGATTTCTTTCCAGTGCTCAGTTCAGATTCACAGGTAACTTCAGCTGGCTGAGGTTCCATGCCAACAGGCAGATTAGTGAGTAGCTGGATGTAGTGATTTCCCAGTCTTCTAAAAAGTCCATGCCTTCAGGTGGAATGTATGTGTGTCTCCAGAAAAGCTACATGAATTTTAATGTAATRTATGCAGTGATAATGGCTCTTACAAATTTCAGTCTGTAATCAGAGTGACTTGGAGCCCTGAACCATCATTTTGATCTCCTTTTCTGTACTCCAAGTACTAATTTATTAGCTACAGAACTATTTAGAAAAATCTGAAAAATAAGCACGTGTCATTGTGTACTTATCTCTGAAATAAATTGCCGTATTAAGATCTATTTATTTTTAGTGAGATTTTGCCATTCTATTATTTTGCTGAATGGGATGTGTAATTTGCCCAGTAAAAACTTATAAATTTTCAAGAATAGGGATTTTTTTCATTTTCTTCTCTATTAGATAGGTTAAAAKTATGCCTGCTTTTGACCTAAAGGTCAGGCACTACCTAAAACTACTTGACAAAGCCTGTTATTTAAGCAAAGCACTTCAGTCCACCAGTGTAATTCATCAGGAACTGAGTACCACATATTTTGGGTGATAATATAGAGAGTCAGGTAGATAGATACACCAATCCTTTGAAAAAACACAGAGTACCTGCTGGTGCCAAAATAGAAATGAAGTGTATCTCTTGTATTTACCAGTAGATAGAAATATTACAGCAAGGAAGAAAGACTTCAAATGCAGAAAGAAAAGAGAGGAATTTTCGAATTATTTTTTCCTCATATGTTAGAAGTAGTAATCAAACATTGCTCTAAGGAAATATTCAAGCAGATCTTTGGTGTTACTGATCTAATCCCATTAAAGTATGAGCACTATGCATATGAAATATCTAATCTCCTTAATCTTATAGTGCTGTGGACCTTATGTATTTGAATTTACCTGAGAATGGACAGATTTCTTTTGGGCCTAATGAATAATCTGGTTCCAGACATSTACTAGTAACCCTGCCAGAATCCAAGAAAGAAAAACATCAATATGATTAAATTTAAGAAGGAATTTCCTGATCAAACCGTGTTCCTTCATAGGACAATAAACTTGAGTACTTTTTCAAAAATTATTTATGTTTCTACAGTCATTTACCTCTTTTTAGTGGAAAAAAAATGTCCTAGTGGTACCATTACTCAGAATTTATTGGCAGTTACTTGTAAGGCAGTCTCATCCTGGCTTTGTGCCCTCCTAATCAATGTTGGCCAGTTTGGCAGGGAATTGGTCTGCAGCACTAATTKTATCCAGTATGTCTTTTGCTTTAAGTAAAATGTCTTTGGTTTTATTTTCTGTAGGCTTATTTTTACATTCCCTTAGCACATTTTCTGTTTAGAAATCTACTTTTTAATCACAGTTCACTTGCAGCAGCATCATTTTGCAATCAACTTGCCATTTGTAATGTCATCTCTGCAGGCTTGCATTAACTTCAGTTTGCCATCATCTTGATGTACCAACCTGCATATAGACCCACACAGAAATAATTTAACATTCATCCGGGTGTATGCAGTAATGTTTCATTAGGCTTCAACTAACAGAATTTTGTCATCATAATTCGCTGTCATAATAGCCCAGTCTTCACAGATTTAATGTGACAGTCTTTTGCCACTGTAACTAAGGCTTGGAGCAATTGTCATCCAGGGAGACTTATGATGAAATCAGTGTAATTAAAACACAGACCCTTAATAGTCCTGTACTTTAAGCAGTTTGTCACCTTTCTCAAATAATAATTAAGCAGGGTAACAGCACTTGTTTAGATTCTATGTGTGGTTTTCTATGTGGAAAAGGGAAAAAAAAGGAGAAATTGGACAATGAGTGACTGGTAGAACTGTTAATAGAATTTAGGTTTCCAGATTGTCACTGTGTATTCCTGTATCCATTGCTCTCCTTTCACAACACAATTATTTTGTATAAGAGATGCATGCAAACTTGAACTCCATGTGACTGGTCATATTATCCAGTCTGTAAACCTTATGTCAGAGAGTTACAGAAATACAGAGATGAAAAGGCATTTAGATTTCTTCTGCTGCAAGGCTTGCAATAGATCAAACACACTTTGTTATCCTTGAAAAATTTGTTAAAGTTTTCCTTACAAGCTTCAGCTTAAAAGGGTTTGATGACCTCTGTGTGTATGTTTTCATTTGTGTAAGTAACTTCCTACTCCCACAGTTTTCTCCTTATGTCAAATCTAAGTTGATTTCACCCAAATTATGTCCCTTTCCTTGGCATACATGAAAAATAATGGGGGTGTTGTGATGTCTAGATGCTGAAAGGCAGCAGCAATGTACTTCTTTGTGTTATCCTTCCAGAATAAATAATGTTAAGTTCCCTCAGTGTTTCTCTGCAAAKAAAACCGCCTGTTTGGATATTTGTGATTCTAACTGCTCTCCAGTTTATCTGTGGCTTTCAGGAAGTGTTGTGTCAGAACTGGACACAGCTGAAACATTGACTGGAGCAGAGTGAAGCCAGGGGAGGATGTGATGAGGTGACTGGGGTAGTGGAGGTGGCTGGCACTCAAGCTGTGTTTCCCTAAAGAAAACGCTGTTTATGTGAGCAGCCAGCACATTTGCTCTGCAAAGTGACCTTGAGTTGTCTTTGGCAGAGCTGATGCAGCTTCCCTGCAGGCCTAGGTGAATTCTCTGTCTCGTACGTATGGATTGTTGACTCTGATTCATAATTACCTCCTATTGATATTCTTTGCAATCAGCTTGGCATTTTTTCCTCCGCTCCTTACATATTGTGTTTGCTTTTGTTTTTTAAATACCTGCTTCCCTTCTAGACTAAATTTGTTTTTGTTTGCAGTTGTTTGTTTTCAACCAGAGAAACTTTTCTTAGTAATGACATTTAGGCCTAAACAGTGTTTTCAAACATCTTCCAATTATCGTTCACATTTCTCTGTTTAACTTCTTTCTTCTCACTGATGAGGTTTTATAATTGTCTTCAACTTTGTGAAATCAGGTCCTCTTAAAAGAAGTATTAAATATGCACATGCATACATTACTATTGCCACTACTTGTCTGTGAGTGCACTTGCTTTCCCTGTGACATACACGCATGCAAATGTGTGTATGTATATAAAAATTGGTTGACATTTCACCATTTAGATGTGATGCAAGTAATCAAGTTGTTATCTTAGTTGCATTTAAGCATTGCAGAGTCTGGGATGACTTCCTTGGTGACTGGGAATACAGGCTTCCCTTGGGTGAGTTGCAATGGCAGTAAGAATTGGGTGAATTTCACGTTTTAGACCCACCCTGAGAAAATAACTGCACCGAGGAGTTTTCTGCTCAGCTRGGGGACCTCCTGTCCTGTGTCTCACTACTGGTCTGTGGGCTCAGATTTTCTTACTGTGGACACTGAGAAGACAGGGACAAGAGGGACAATCGGACTTTGGCCTTTCATGGTCTGGACACACAACCAAGGGTGAACCAACAAAACAAAGCCAGAGAAAGACACCCCCCTGCCCCAACAAGGGCAGTTTGGAGCAGCAGACTGTTTTAGATTCTCAGACACTTTCCAGATCAYTTTCAGGATCCTTTCTGCAGCTTACGTGGGATGCTTTTGGTGACTGGAGTGAGCTGCATGCCTAAATCTAGAGAAAGAAATACTAGTTAATATGATGTTCTCCCTTCTGGTCCTTTATGGAGTGATTAAGACCAACATTTTATAGACATAAATGAGTAATTCTAATTCCYCTTTATTACTTTGATTCCTACTTTTTATATATCAGTAATTAAAATCTTCTTTCTCTTMTTTTCTTTGTTCTCTTAATATTAGTTTTTATATAATTTGCTGTCCTTTTTTACACTTTCCTTTGGATGGCTCAGTATATCTTCTGAGGAGTCTGGTCCAACTGACTCCAATAAAGACTGATTTCATTTCTGCTGGGGTGAAAGTTTCTGAAAGTTGGAGAATTGACCGGGTTTGAGAATAAAGATGTACAAAGCATGCACATGCTTTCCTGCTTAATCTGCTTGGGACCTCGCACCAAAGACAGATCTACTAGGGCAAGAGGATTGGTTGTTCTTTAGCTGAAGCTTTCCAGAATGGATAGTGATTGTTTTCTGACAGTTACTTTTTATGTTGAACTAGCAATAAGTAAGCCCACTCTTCTTTTTGCTAGATGTTCTGCAAAAATGATTAAACCCTATTCCCCAGTGGCCTTGACATGAAGGAGAGCGCTTTCCTGGGGACAGCACAATCAGCAGTGAACCAGTATGTTGGTTCATGAGCATGTTTTCAAGCAGAAGTGCTTCATGATATAGAAATAAAATGATTTTTTTTTACCCACCTTGCCTATGAGAGGGCTTTGTCTTTATCATTGTATTGACTACTAATTTTCTGGCTATAAACTTACATTAATATATTTTACTTTGGAAGCCAAAAGCTACTGCTTCCTTCAGAGCTAAGAGCAAGCTTTTTGTTTCGGTTTGAAGTTTTTTTGTCTTTTATTTCTGGTCTGCAGATCAAGTAAACAAGAAAAAGAACTCCTTTGCAGCCTGTACTAAAATCTTCTACGATATATTCCTTTTTGAAGTAAAAATAGCCTAAGAAACAAAAGAGAGMAGTTCTTCAATCGCTCACACTGGAAAGATTTTATTCTTTTTTTTCCTTGTGGATTTCACAAGAAAATCAGAAGCTGCCTGTTTACTTCTGTTGTGGTAAAGCTGTCGAAGATGTTTTTTTTTTTCCTCTGATGCTGACATGCAAGTGGTTTGTGTTTGTTTTGGTTTTATTTTTTATGACAGGAAGTGAATAATAAAAAGAATCAGAGCCAATATACCACCAGGGCAAGAACCCACACTGCACATTAGTGCTTGAAAGAATCCCATCCCAGTTCTCCCTGCACTTCAGTCCCATAGTCCCTGGAGCTCAGCACTTTTTCCCACACAGATAGATGTGATAGATTTGCAAATACTGGCAAGAGCACAGAGACATCTTGTTATGAGCTTAATGGCTGAACCGAGCAACAGGCTTGGGCTGCCTTTCATTTTTTTTTTTTTTTTTAGGTCAGCATTGGCAGTGATTTAAAAACAGGGTGGAATAAAAGTTGAAATGCATTCTGAAATTATAATCAAAATATCATCTGTCTTAGGTTTATGCTGTAAGCACTCTGCCTGATGTTGAGTTGTATTGGCAAACAACATGTGCCACTGGGATGTTTAAAAAGTCATAAGAGGTTTGTAAATCAGTTCTGTGCAGCATGCTACCTATTTGTTATTTTCTTGTTTTATCTGTTAACAGGAAAGGAGCTAGACGCTGCAAATTGCAATATGGTGTGCTTTGCTTTGCTGGGGGTTTGTTAGGTGCTTGTGTCCTAGTAAATTACAGCGAGATGGTAGATTTGTTACTCTGTGGAGGTTGTTAACATGAAGTTATTTGATTTATTTATGTTGAATTGGGGACCTCTCCTCCCATATCAATTATGTCAAAAACATCATTTTCCAGTCGTGTTTTTTTTTTCCCTGACAGAGTAGTCCTGAATTTTAACGTAGCCCTTTATTATGGTACAGAAGAGTTAGAGCACTGACAACTTGGTTCCCGTGTCCAGTCCATGGTTTGACCATTGTGCTCAAGTCCTAACCTGGTTTAGCTTACTGATGCAATAAACGTGGCTGCCAAGTTTGGATGTTGAAATCCATTTCTTTTCTTCAGTCAGGCTGCCATAGGCTGAACCAATCCCCTAAATGGTTTCTGAACAGGCAGTTTATTGTTGTCCTTGTTTCCAGATCGCTGCTGGCCTCCTCAGTGTTTTCCCCAGCTCTGCATTGCTGTCACGCTCATGCCGTTAGAAAGGACATATTTTCAACTTTATCAATACTTGGGGTTTGAAAGGACTTCTCAAGCAGGGAGATAAACAGCTTCTGTGTAAAGCCTTTGTTAATGAGTGGCTGAAAGTCACCCAAACCATTTCTGTGACGAKGACAATTTTCTTTCATTTAGGCCATTACTGGTTGTGGAAGAGTAAGGCGACATTAAACTATAGCTGACAGCAATCACTGGAAGAAATACCCATTTTTATCATTGCAGATTTTCTACATTTTCCAAATTCTCTGTGGTTTTGAAGATTGTTCCCTTTCCTGTCCTGCAGCACAGGCACTGTAGTCTGTGGTCAGAGCCTGCTACCTGCAGCATGTAGAAAGGAGAGTGAGGCAGGTGGTCTCTGACCACCAGCATTTATTGAGCACACAGTAATTATCTGACATAAAGCTCAGAGAAACTTTGCCTTGCTCTCTGGTGTTGAAGACAGAGCAAAAAGACCCTACAAATAACAAAACCTGGTGTGTCAAAATACTCCAGGCTATCCCTGCAATATAAGTGCTGGCTAATAGGCACTAAGAGGTACATTTTAAACTTCTTCAGTAGCCTGGATGTTTCTCAGTGTTAGGCAGTCACAGCATTCACAGCTGCTGAAAACAGTATTAAGCTTTTAAGAGCCTCTCAACTTCTTTGCAGTCTCCCAAAACCACCACCACCAAACCTAGAAATCCAAGCCCAATCAAAATACCCAGTATATTTGAACACTCACTTTTGTTATTTCTCTCTACAACCCAACAGATTTTTACTCTTTTCCAATTGACTGGAGGAGCATCAGTAGGAGGAGGGGAAATGGTTTGTAGGTTGAAGGTTTCTGGCCTCCTATAAATGAAGCAGATGTTCTCTTGAGGCCCCAGACTTTTGAACTCTTCCAGTATAAAGAGAGGAGGCAAATATGGATTTCCTGCATGTGGAAGGTTGTTAAATATGTAAGTAATTTTAAGTATTGCCACTAGACACTTCTTTGGCCTATGTCTCAGAAGAAAATGCTGAGTAGCAGTGCACTGCTTGCAAAGCCTGATCCAAATACGCTCTGATGGTCTCAAAGCCTTTGTCAGAGAGGATGAATAACCAATATGATTTTTTGTGGATTGCGACTAGAGCTGGGTATAAAACAGACTGGTCTCTGTTGAGATGAAGGCCCTGTGATCAAATTTAGAAACAGAGATTTATGCACCTGAAAAGTTTTGGAGTAAAGTTTTGTTCTTGAAATGAAGATAAACCAGGAGGATCACAGTTCTACTATCATTTTCCTTCAAGGTAACTTCCACTTATAGCCTTTAAATATGTTACTGGGCCTCAGTTATTGACAGCATGTGCTATTAAGGGTGACTTTAGGTATTTTAAAGCAAAAATTTTGCACATTAAGCAGTTCCTTTCCTGGGCTTTCTCAGTCTCCTTCTCCCTCAAATAATCAAAATGCTGCTGCTGTTACAGGGTGCTCTGCTCTGCTTCAGATTATTTTCTACATCAGTTCATGACTTGAAGTTCCTGTGGGCTGCAGATTAATCCTTAGGAGTCTCTTGATGTGTACTGTACATCCAGGTTCTTTAGTGTATTAATTTGACTATCAGTGTAGAAAATGCCAGTGGCTGTAAGGTTATATTACACACTTAATTTTTGTGTTTATTTTTCTGTATAATCCAGAAAATTATTTATAAACTTGGAATCAGCATGACTAGACACATTAAGCTTTAAAACTGAAAAATACCACTTCTCAAGTTTTTAAGGATAGATTAAAAAAAAAAAAAAGAACAGTATAAGAGTGTTCCTTCAAATGACTTTTCAAATGAAACCCTTTATATGATTTAATATGGCCTATCTAAAGGCCGTAGATACTGTACAAAGTACATGTTGTAGAGAGCAGCCCTATAAAAATCTGGGTTTGGGGGGGAGGATGATGCAGTCCTTTTCCCAAGCGTTGTGTGGATGCCTGCTTTTCCTTCCTGTGTAAACTAAAGAGGCCTGGCACTAAGTGCAGGGGGTGAACATCAGCCCAGGTCCCACCTGTTTGGGATTTGGGAGTCAAGGGATGTTCCCACTATTAGGAAGAGAAACAGACAGGCAGCTTGTGTACACTCCTTCCTCTGCCCCCTGTGCAGCTCCTGGGCTGTGTGCAGCATTAGCAGCATTAGTACTGCGTGGTTTTGTTGGGAGTGGGAAAGGTCAGCTGTAAGTCAATAGCCCTTTTCATTTTTTTAATTTTTTTTTTTCTCCTGTTTAAGCAGCTACTGACTTACCACAACTTGTGTAGTCAGGGAGGGTTGCTGCTCCTCTCCCAAAAAAGGAGGAACCTGTCTGGGGATGGGCCGGGGGTCATTTGCTGGGAAGGAATCAAATTAATTTCATAGGGCTCTCCGGAGAGCTGTACAGAGGGAGCAGTAAATATCCACACCCTGCTTTGTAGCCTGAATGTTCCTTGGGAAGCTGCAACACATAATTTAAATCCATTGCACATGCCACCCTGGAAGCAGAGCCTTATATGTCGAGTGCATGGGCTGTCCTATTATGGGAAATCAACTTTGTTTTGAGGGGGAAGCACAGAGAGCGTCGCTTCTGCGCAGGTCCTGGAATTTGAAACATTCCGGGGCCTCCAAAGAGCCCTGGCATTAGTTACCATGCCGGCTGGGTGGAAGTGAGGATCCTGCCTCTCCCTGCCGGGACGGCGCGGACCCTGCGGGCATCCCACCCCGGTGATTCCTGCSCTCTCCTCTCCCCGCTGCTGGGGCTCCTGCGGGGACACATCTGGCGCCATGCAGGGACCAGCCTAATCCAGCACAAGCTACTGGAGCAGCAAAGTTGGGATATACTTTGCCAAGAAATATTTTGCTGTTGTTTTCTTTTTTMCCTCTGTTTTGTGGAGAGATTTCATGTCTGCTCACATGCTTTGGTATGAGGAAGTGGAAGATGATTGTAAGTATGAACAGACTGACATAATTTATCACAATATTCACTTTGACAGCCCACTAACAGCATGCATTTTTAAATGTTTATTTTCCAAGTCTAAAGGAGAAGAGCACCTGAGGGGGGAAATAAAGTGATTTTTTTTTTCTCTAATAGGGGGCTAATATCCTTTACGTTATATATAAAAGAAGTCACCCTGAAACACCCTGAAACAGTACTCAGCTCTCCTTTGAAGAAGAATAGCACATTTCTTTCTGGAGTTCAACAGTTATTAAAGCATGGGGTTAAAAAAGAGAGAATTGAGGAGACACACCAATACACTTGAAAAAAAATAGCGTCATTATTCCAATAATTTGGCAACACATCAAAGGAGTAATCAGTTTCTTTGAACTTTAATGGCATATGCAGTTTCATTGCCTAATATTAACTTACAGAGTAAAAGATCTCTTCTCTGGTCACTGAACCGTCTGGTATCAACTGAAGGAGGGGGTGTCAGTTTAGTTCGAAGCGAGCAGCAGCTGAGCTCTCCCATGTGCTTCCCAAAAAAACCCATCATCTTTTCCAGATTTGCACTTGTTTGTTGGTTTAAAACGAACCTTTATGTGCAATAAGAAGAAAAACAGAGGATGCCAAGAGCAGGAGACTGAAGAGAGCCAAGAATGAAAGAATGACAGAGAGTTTTCAAATCCATCTACCATGCACCCAGATGATCTTTCTTCTTCCTCCCCCACCCAGGCTCTCAGAACAGATTGTGCCAGTGAAAAAAAGAAGTGCCAGTGTTGTCTGGACATAATCTATGGTCTCTGCCCCCTGTTTTATAATCTATTTTGGCTCTTCCACTTTCAGCTTAGTCCTGTATCTTTATAATGACAAAATTTATGTTTTTCTCTATTTTCTGATCGTAAAAGGCAGGGAAATACATACATGTTGTCATTTATCCCCATAGCATATAATGAACTGCATGGTCCATGTGATGAAGACAGTTTCAAAATAAGATGAAAGTTTTTATGTTTGACAGGAAGGAAGCTTAAAACAAAAAAATTCAGRAAAAGTGCAGGTGTGGCCATATTTGCTTTCCCTTTTTACAAGATGAACTCAAACTTTAATTTTTTTTTGTGCAGTAAATAAAACTTGAATCAGCTGTCAGTTTTCAATGTGGTTTTGTACTGCTAAGAGAGCTCCTTCAGTGATAACGCCTTTTACTTACTGGGCACAGTCTAGAAGTTCAAGTAAGGTAGAACAGGGAGATCATCATTATCACATACTAGATCATTATGAGAAAATTTTCTTGACTTCTGAAAATGTTGGGGGTGCAGTTGGAAAGATGAAATGTCTTGGGTTTCTCRTAAGAGGCTTAGTCCTGGCTAACAAGAGGATTCTTTGGAGATGAATAAGGAGAATTTGTTTTCTTCACTTTCCTATATACTCCCTTTCCAAGGGAATCACAATATCAGCCCAGATTTCTTGTCCTCAGCCATGGAGAAGAGATGGTGCTGCAAGGAAAGGAAAGTTGGGAAGTTGCTTGCTAAGTAAGGGGGAAAGATGTTGGCTGCTTAGTACAAAAGTTGTGATTTCACTCTGGAAACAGAGAAGACTAGTAGGTGAAAGAAAGAAAAAAGACATAGTGGTAGAGGTTTTATAAAATATGAATAGAAACCAGAGTTGCATCTAGYGGGTAAATAACACTCATGACTAGGRCCATTAAATCACTTGCTAAATTATGTTATGTAACTGTGTCCATATCTAAAATGAAAGGGTGATGTCCTAGCACTTCTTGGGAGTTATTTAGGTAAACGGGTTTCCTCAGCTGTATCCTTACTCTTTTTAAACAGCATGACATTTTTCTATAATTAATTTTCTGTAATATTTTCAAGGGAGGCTTTATAGTTTTATTTCAATAAAAATGGAAAAACCTGGATCTCCACTTTCTGACAAGGTGTGYCCAAAAGAATGTTCCCAGGTTTGTCCACTGCCTTCATTCAGGACATGTCACATCTCCTACATGTTGCCTTGTTGCTTCCTTTGCTTCTCTTTCTATATTGGATGAAAACTTTTTCCTCTTAGAGGTGACAGTGCTCACTTACACCTTCGTATTGTTTTTTAMATCCATACTTTCTCTTTTTTTGATTGCCCCTCTTCAACCCGTCATCCACCTCTGCACTCAGCTCTTCCCTTTTGGATTCTGTTCTCCCCTGTGCCACAGCAGTAAAGATTGGTTCTTCATTCCCTGATTCATCTCACTTTAGCTGAGAATGACCTTTGTGAAAAATACAAAGGTATTTATTCATTGCCAAGGGCTTTGCTTTCTTTCCTGAGCTGTTCAGTGTTTACTCCTTCCTGAGTCAGACTGGAAACTCCTTGGGGCRGTGGCTGGCTCTTCTTCGATTTCTGCAGAGTCTTTGACAATGACACCTAAATAATAAAGTGGCTGGGAAATGAGATATCATAAATTTCATYTTGTTTTAATTAAGATGAGATTACTGGGAACTTCATTTCAGAAGCCAGTCTCCCTAGGGGATTCAGTATCATATGCTGTATTTCTTCCTTCTAGCAGATATAATCCTCTTTCTGTGTCCTTATTTTGACATGGAACCAAATTCTGCTTGCAGTCACACACAGGCATCCTCTTTCTCTGCTTGGATTTGCACAAAGTAGTGACTAAAAATAGAATTAATCATCCAGCATGGAAAAGAAATTAATCCTGCCTGAAAGTTGGTGGCCACCAGGGGTCTCTTACAGGATGCCATGGATGTACTGCAGCAGGAGTGTGTCCAGGTTCACACCTCAGTTCGGATCAGGAATTTCTGAAGTGAATTCCCAGATGTCAGATTCCCTGTTTATGGCTGTGCACCAGTGCCCAACCCCGAGGATGTGCCYTGCATCCCTTTTGGGGGAAGCTAAACTCAAAGCCACGCTCTGGGTTTGGGAATTGGGCACAGACCCGCAGTGGGTGTGTGGGGTCACACTGCAGCTGTGACACACACACACCTTGCAGGGGAATGCTGGCTTGGCAGGCTGCTCCTGCTGGGCCACATGATCTGCTGTGGCCCAAGACAACCCAGGGAGAGAGGAGGAGCATGGCAGCAAATTTCTTTGGATCTTGGTTGTAAGGAGAGAACTTCTTGGAAAGTCACACCCTAGCTAGTACAGGAGGGTGCTTCGTTCTGTCTGCTCCTACATGGTGTCTGCTCCCTCACCCCTGGTCCTCTGGCTTCCCTTGGGCATCACAGCTGCCCACAGATCCTTCCAAAATAGTTATGGATCAGGGGAATGTATTCAAAGAATGGGTGTCTAAGACCATGCTATATAATGTGAAAATTAAAACTTTTTTTTTAAAATAAAACAAGTCAATTATGTTACTAATAGAATAGTTACTGATACGATCATGTTATTTATTACATGTTATTTGTAGAAAAAGGTTAACCATTTGACTAATAATGTGAAATTACTCAAACCCAATTGTTCAAGGGGTTAAGTGTTTTTAAATGATCCCCAGAGGAAACAGGATTAGACTCATATATTTTTGTCGTGGATTACTGTGAGACAAAATCACATTGAGTGGTATTTTGAACCAAACAGCCTCAGTTTGAAAGAGCTGACTTGTTGATTTTCACAGTACATTTTCAATTAAATGTTACCCCAAAGCTTAATTATCATTTAGGAGGATAACCATTGTACTGTGTTATAGCTAACTGCTGGATAAAGACTTCTCAATAAATTTAGTGGAACTCTGTGACATCACATTGCTGTCGCCGGGGATGCACTTGTGTGTATCACTGTCAGGGGAAGCAGAACAGCTTTGGGAATTTTAAATAATTGTGCCTTATCAAAGACTGAGCTTTGTGGAGAGGAATAATGGTTAGTGGAGTGTGGCTTTCCAGAACGTTTTGCCAGCTGTGCTGCACAAGGGAACAAGATCCTTCATCTTCYCAGAAAAACACGTGGAGCAAAGGAGGTATTTGGGTTTAGAGTACTCGCTGCAGAGACCACCGACACTTCCCTTCTAGGTTACTTACTACATGTGCAACAAGTGAGATCATTTTTAATTATGTGTTTTGAAGCACAGATAAGCTGCATTTTAAGAAAGTAGTAAACTTTCTTGGTTCTTCTTGCAAGTCATAATTTGGGATATTGTTTGGAGCATGAGGCTGATACTATTTGAGGGGTTTTCTGGTCCTTTCTTCAATACTGTATTTTTTAAATATCCATATCTATTTATTGGGGTTTTTTCAGTTATATGCAGTCTTTTATTCTGAAGAGCAAATACAGTTTTAAAATATTATAAGCATGTGTAGGAAAAAGATATAATATTATGTGAGCAGAAGCATATGTTYTTGTAATTTTGGATATGTTCGTACAAGATAATAGTTAAGATGCCAGATTTATACTTAATTTCTTTCTTGAAGAATTTTTAAGGGATTATCATCTTCAGCAGAAAGAAAGTAGCATAATTTCAATGATAATAAAATAAGAAGATACAGCTGTCAAAGTTTCTTCAAAGAAGCCATGACAGAAGTATGTTCGTCCTACGGGTGTGGTTTTTTTCCCACTAGAGTAGTTTTCTATGACGTAACATAATGAAATTCCAGGGTTCCTTAAAAAAGAAGAAAAAAAAAGCTTAAAAACCTTCAGTGTGTAGAAATGACCTAAATGTGGATCCAGAATATCACTTTTTGCTTAGCTTGCCTTTGCTAAAATCTTTTGAAAGARCTCTGGGGACCTAGAGGTATTGCAAGCACCCCAGAATGAGAGAGAAAATGAGTTTTAGTCAGGTTAATYAAACCTTTTGTGCTTGTTTCTTTTACCACTTTATTTCTCTGGATGCCAATAAAGTCTGAGAAAACTCTGGGTCTCCTGGCCTTCAGAAGTGTCCCAGTAAAACCAGAAATGCCAGCACCTGATATTTTTAATACAAACTTTGGAGGAAGAGGGGCAGATTGTGCACACTGGATGAGGTATACAGAGTTGTTCAGCTGGACACAGGATAACCTGTACTTTTTATAAAGTGTGAAAGTTGTTATGAGAAATCAGCTACACTGGGTGCTGATTTTTATGAAGTGTGTTGCCATGTGAGAAATCAGCTACACTGGGTGCTGATTTTTATGAAGTGTGTTGCCATGTGAGAAATCAGCTACACTGGGTGCCAGGAGCGTGGCCATGAGCGTGGGATGCCCGCAGGGGAGCCTCCCTGTCCCACCACCCCAGGGCTTGCCCTGTTCTAAAATTGGTGCCTGCCTACGTGGCAGAGCATCTGCGTGCCTGCACGCTGGTTTGTACAGGAAATTATCCCTGGGTAAGGCTTTTAATTCTCTGTAGCACAGGGAATTGAGGGAATTTAAAGGGTGATTGGAATTTGACATTTCTGCCTTTTTATTCTGAAAGATACTTTAATCAAAGTGTTGGAAGGCCCAGCTAATGGAGGTGTTGCTGCTATTTCAGATACACAGAGTATGAGATTTGAAGGCAAGCCAAGTCACAATGAAACAGAATAATGATGTCCTTGGTTTATTTTTCACTTGGTACATTCAGGTTTTGATTGGATTGTGAGTGAGGCAACAGTTTTCTCTCCCAGAAAGCGCTGCTAGTCCTTGGAGGTTTGCAGCCTGTTGTCAAAGCAGAAGTGCTTCCCTGTGAAGGTCATGGACTGCAGTGGCTGGAGAAAACCGAGGGGTGGGAGGGGGAGAGAGGAAAGAAGGAAAATATTTCTTTATTGGTCCTAACCAGGTACAGGCTTCTCATAAGAAACATTTCTGCACTGAAATCTATTACTACTTTGACACAGCTTGCACTCTGCTGATGGTGTGTGTATCAAAGGAGTTGTTTGGAAATCTGAGGTCTCTGTTCATCTGCCCTCTTCTCTCCTAAGCCTCTCTGTGCTCATCACACACAAAGGCCTCAATACCTTCACCTTGTTCTCTCTGTGTTGGTTCCTCCTCCCCCCCCCCCAGTATTTTAAAGTTTTTATTTGGAAAAGACTGTTCATGAAGTATTTCACTCTGAACAAACCTCAAAGCTTCCTAGCTGTTGCTAAGCTTGAGGAAAATTAATGCAAGCACTGTATTTTCTAAAACACTAATAACATTAAATAGTGAGCATTGTTGGAGGTGTTAAAGAGCACCTTGTAAAGTTACTGGATGATGGAATGTCTGTGACATGTTTTGATGTAAATATCTGATGCTGTTGATAGCAATAACTGGGAGCATGTTTTCCTGTTTCTTCAATGCAGGAAAAATGCTGTTAGACATAAAGCTATCCTGTCACGTTCCTGGGCTTAGAAAGTATGAGTCCCCAGCCCTCCCTGGCTGTCTAACTCATTCCAAAGCTGATCAACTAATAACAAAGGTAAACCTAAGCAAGTCTGTTTGTGGCTAGGGGCAC
The DNA here is from genome assembly GCA_003546035.1 of Mixornis gularis. NCBI lineage: Eukaryota > Metazoa > Chordata > Aves > Passeriformes > Timaliidae > Mixornis > Mixornis gularis. The sequence continues at coordinate 1,091,982 of QVAJ01000008.1, forward strand.
CAAGAGGGGCAGAGACYCTCCATGCTGTAGAGAGACCCAGGTGGGACTACCCAGAGACAATCCTGCCTGGTTAACAAGGGCGTCTGCTCAAGGAAATGAAGGGGAAGAGGAAACTGAAAAGTTCCTGTGGTGAACTTGTGGACAGGATGTGTACAGGCTTATTAACTCAAAAAACCCTCAGTTTAGTGGGKTTTTTTTGTGCTGCTTTTAATGAAGATTTTAAGAACCCCCAAATTATTTTGCACTGGATTTCAGGAATACAACAGTATTTCTTTTATTCATTTGACTTTATTTACTGTTGACCTTTTCTTATCATGTGATTTAGAACATATTTTATTCCCTGTCCCACCCTTCCAAGCCCTGCCAACGATGCTGGAAATAGAGATCAGTATATTTTTACACTGAATTGTAAGATCACATTTATAAATGCTTGGTTGACTGATGGTTACTCACGCTCTAAAAATGCAGAAGATCCAGATTGAAATGTTTGCTCTGCTTATACTCTGTTTACAAAGGAGAAAGTTTTGGTTGCATTGGATGTTGAATGGAAACCAAAGGTGAAGCCAAGTAACTTTTCACAAAAACGAATTCTTGCTTTCTCGCCAAAACATGAGAACAGTTCCTTTTATAGTAGTCTGTAAAGGACAAGCATGTTGCAGGATTCATTCTGACCTTTCTGTTCTTCCTAATAATTACATAAATCGGTTCTGAAAGCTCTAACAAGAATCATGGAGGGAAATTAAAACTGTGAAATAAAGGGTGGATTCTAGGGGCAGATATCTAACAGTAGCAATAACACTTGCTGTAAACAAAAAACTTACKGTAAACAAATGTATATTTATAAATAAGAGAACTCATCATAAATCAGAATTTTTTTTTTAACTRTTTAAAGTTCCATGGTGCCTGTATTCTTGCCTGCAGGATGGCTCAGTGATACTAGCATAGATTTGAAAGAGGCTGCTTGCATCAAKATGCTTTGTAAAGGGCATATAAGTGGAATTTGTTCTTAGTTATATCAAATTCCTCTATTAGGAGTAAAAGTTATCTTCAATGAAGTGGTGTTTCTGTCCCGATTACCTGATTGATGTAAAGTTTTAGAGAATGTAAGTAGGGGCACATTTTTGCCTTGGGAAAGGAAATCTATTGGATTATGTTGTCCATCTCTATTTCCTGTTCAAAACAAGGCATGTYTTTACACAATCATTTCAGAATTACTGCTGGGTTTAGCACAGTTGCTAACTTAAAAATGTTTTTCAACTGTTACAGCTAAAAACCATAATTGGAAACATTTATGTTTCTTTTGAAATAAACTGAATGACAGCGAACATTCACCCTTTCATCTTGTAAGGACAAACCTGTTTTTCTTGGGGAATAGTTGCTGAATTGTGAAGCCCAAACTCTTTCTACCAATACTGTTGTCAGCTCTCTTATTTTCTCTTTAGTCCTTTTGCTGTTTTTCCATTTCTCTGAGTCATGCACATCCATTGCTGTACTGCTTTAGCTACTTTAAATAAGCCCTTTCCTCCCCCAAGAAGGCTTGCTAATTTTTGCATGTTATCTTAAGCTGATTTAACAGTCGTTTTGCCAACTCTTCCCAGCTGCTGCTACTGCTGAATTGATTCATTTTGCACTTGACATGTTGCAGGCAAATGTGAAGCAAAGTTTACTTGACCAATAATCCTCCCCTTAACTGAAGGAAGGATGTGATTTGAACAAGGACTTGTTCAAAATGTGGACAGASGGTTTTTTTCCCTAAATCTGCCTACTACAGACACCAAGGTTATTTGCTTCTTATCTGTTAAAGTCTTATCTAGAAAGTGAAAAATATCTTAGCCCTAAATAGTAACCAARGAATTCATTTTTTCCTGGTGCCATAAGTCAATCTATGGAGGCTTTTTTTGATGGATTATGAGTTCCTAAGAGGTGTTGTCTGTCTTGGAGTGCTTCCAGAAGCTGTTGCTCAGCCTATAAGCTGATGATATTTCACAGACTTGCAGAGCAGCCGAGGCTGGAAGATGCCYCTGGAGATCATCTACTCTAATTACCTGCTCAGAGCAGGGTCAGTGAGAGCAGGTTGCTCAGGGTAATGTCAACTTGGGTTTTAAATACCTTCAAGGATGGAGAGACTCCACAGCCTGTCCCAGCAACTGACTAGCCTCACAATAATCTGTTTTTCTTCTTAAGTATCCATGGAATTTCCTCTATTTCAAATTATGCCTATTGTCTCTCATTCTGCCAGTGGGCACCAAAGAGAATAGTCTGACTGTCTGCTCTGCTCCCTCCCATCAAATACTTAGTTACTTGTAGTGGTGTGCATTTTGGGTTTTCTAATGTTCTGTATATTTTGTTATATGTTTGTAATGGCTTATTCCTACACCCCCGTTCCCAAACCCCCGATGGTGTTTCCCTTGTGATAGGCCTTGTCAATCACCTTGTAAGATCTGGAAGATTCTGGAAGAAAAGCCCTAGGATTTGGCAAGGTACCCTGGTACCACCTTCTTTCATTGTTGTGTTAGATTCCCCAGTTCTGGGTCACAGCCCCCCTTCCCCTTGGATTGGTGTGAAGTTCCCCCCTGCTCAGGGTACACCCCCTGTACTTAAGGTGAGGACAGAGGGGCTGCTGGGCACTCTCGCTCTGGGGTTCTGGCCCTCCTGCTCTGGGGCTCTCCCTCCCTGCTCTGTCCATCTGCACATGGAGGTAACCGGGTGGAATAAAGCCAGGTGAAACCCAAGCAGAGTCCACTCTTTCTTCCACACCGTCGACCACGCTTCAGCCTGAGGTTCAGACCCACCAAGCCTCTTTTATATAGGGGCCAGGGAGCGAGCTAGCTGGTGAAGCAGCTCCCAGGACGCTTCTATAGTTACTGATAAAATCCCCCTGAACCTTCACAGCTCCTGGCTGAGCAGTCCCAGTTTGCGCAGCCTTTGCTCACCTGAAAGGTGGTCCAGTCACTTAATCATTTCTTTGTGGCCTTTCCATGAACTCTCTCCAGCGTGTCCTTACTGGGGGGCCCAGCACTGGACTCAGTATTCCAGCTTTGTCTGACCAAGGTTTGGCAGAGAAGAAGAATCMTCTCCCTTGACCTGCTGGAAACAGTCTGCCTGATGCAGCCCAGGATAACATTTGCCTTCCYTGCTGCAAGGGCACATTGCTGGCTCATGCCCAGCTTGGCATCCACCAGAACCATTTTTGGAAAGCTGTTTTCCAGCTGTTTGGTCCCCAGCTTCTACTGGTTCATGCAGTGGTTCCTCCCTCTGTGCAGGACTTTGTACTTCCCCTTCCTGAACTGCACAAGGCTCCTGTCAGATTCCTGGATAAACTTTTTACAGCCAGCTCCAAACTTGAGCCCAGCAGTTCAACTAGTTTTCAATACACTCCACTGGCCACTTAGTTCATTACTAAACGTCCAAACCAGTTTTTTTAATCCTGTATTACAGTGTTAAAAGTCTTGCCAAAGTCAGGATAAACAGCATCCACTGCTGTCCCTCCCTCACTGAGCCAGTCACCTCTTCATGAAATGCTGTCAGGTTGGTCAGGCATCACTTTCCTTGTAAAACCATGCTATCTACTCCCTGTCAGCTTCTTTTCTTTCATATGTTAGGACATGGTTTCAAGGATGATTTGCAAGTTTTTCAGAGGATTTGCTYCATTGCTTTCCCAGGTTACCCAAATATTCTTTGCTTTATTTGAAAATGAGTGGCATTTGCTTTCTTCCCCTTCCTCCAGAGCCTCCCACAATCACAAAGGCCTSTCTCAAATAATCAATAGTCACCTTGCAGTGACTTCGACCAGCTCTTCCAGTGCTTTTGTTTGGCAGCAGCCTGTCTGACTAGAGTGGAAAGTGGCTTTAAAGAGAGATTTGRGGTCTCTTCTGTTCTGTTGATGCTAGGTTTTTGCAGGGCATGGACACAAGCATCAAAACTGTCCATATTTGCCTGTGTGCCCGCATTATAAACTAGCTGCAAATCAATTTACAGCTAGTCTCTCWGGATGTATTCATCTGAATTGCAGCTTATTGGAACATCCCTTTACTGGAAAGCACGTCTAGTTATTAATGTGTAGTAGAGAATGTCCATTATTTTTTAAAGTCTATTCCAGTTAAAACCCCCTTAAATATATGCAGCAAACACCTGCAGTAGTATCAGCAAATTTTTGAAAGTTATTTAAAAATTAGAAGTTGGCAGAGTGTCTAAGGTGGTACTTTAATTTGATCTGTATTCTGTGAAAATATGGTTATTATTTTGAAGGCTTGTTGGAAATTTACTCTGAGTGCAACAATTTTAAAAAAACTTGAAAGACCTTTAGTTTATATAGATTTAAACATGTTGAGATTTTAGTTTTGTTGTCTTTAATTAAAAATCAAAGAAATAAAATAAGCCCTTTAAAGTATTTCTTACCTTCCAAATGAATGCTGTTATTGAATCAGTTTGTCTCTCATAGAAGTACTGTGTTTAACCTTTTCACTTTAATCATTTAGATGAAGATAAATTCTGTTTGTTCCATTTTCTCTGTATCTGTCTTATGTTTGGGTAATTTTTGTTATCCTCYTCCGTTATTATACCAATATCAGTAGGTTTCTTGATTATTTTGTAGTAACAAGAAACTATCAATGTTTTTAATAACTAATAACAGATGTTAATTATTTTTCCAGGCCATATTAATTTCTGTCACCTGAGTTTTAAGCCCCACTTTTAGTGTTTTCATTTGTTAAAGTGCAGCAAAGAAAGAATAATCTGCTTTTTGAACTGTTAAGTAGCATATCCTATGATCACATGAATGTGTAGCTCAGTTAAATGCTAAAATTTAGCATTAGGTATTTGAAGTGTGGAATACTGGAAATATTTACATATAATCAGAAGCAATTCGGTTCCATTCTGATGGGAAAGGCTCCCAGTTGGGAATTTGTTAGAAACCTGACGACTCTTCTTGGAAACTTGTAAGATATACTTTTATATTACAGCTTTTCATTAAGACAGAATATTTTAGAGCCAGAAAGAAAATGTATTGTGCAGGTCACAGCTTCCAGGATTCCTTAAGTCAATACCATTTCTTTGAAAGTTATGTTCTGTTTCAGTTTTACATTGTACAAATTTGCATCCTCTCTGTTTTGTTTTATTGTGATCCTTTGTACTGTAGCTTGCATCCACCGAAGCCTGTTTTTGGTCTACAGCTAAACCTACAGCTGTGACCAGCCATGGGAAGTTACTTTTAGAAATCCACCATTTCTTTCTCACACAGAAGCAGCACACCTCTCTGCAATTGCCTGAGTTATTTTCCAAATAAATTCCAGGAATTGCATTTTATCTGTGATGATTTAATTTCTACACAGTAAAATTCCCCGGATTTTTTTCCCCCCAAGGATTTTTAGTTCTGCTTTTTTCTTGTGGGGTGGGTTTTTTGGGTTTGTTGGGTTGGAGTTTTTTTGGGGGTTTTTTTTGGTTGCTTGGCTGATTGTTTTTGTCAGAATATGTTCCTAAGTAGTTGTTGTACCTGAGTCTGGAATACTCTTGAGAGTTTTCAATGTACTCCCTGTATCATGTAGCCTTCAGTGTTTGAAATATAAATGAACGTGTCAGCAGTCTGCTTTGYAGATATGTAATGCAATCAGTGGGTCTACAGGCATTAATTGGATATTAATTGCCAATATACTGTGCAAAATTCTGAGGCCCAGATGGGATTATGAATTTGTAATCACTGTATACAAAAGCCTGGTTAGTTTTTAGTCAGTGAGTTTGAATACTGAAATTAGGTTGGCAGAAGAGGGCAAGAATGTGTTTTCTGTATGAAAAGAGAAGTTGTCATGATATAGCCAGGGCTGCAGTCATAGCTGAAAATGATCAAAGATGTTTCAAGAAAGAATCCTAGAGGTGAGTTTATGAAGCTTCAAGCACCTCATGTGATGGTAGTGACAGTTATTAGCTGTTACAGCTGTTGTCAAAAGATCTAGTTATTCTGAAGCATATCACACATGATCTGAGTGGAATGAATGTATAAATCGTTCTAATTATTATTGATATGGTATAACAGCTGAAAGTAGTATTTGTGGGAAATCRTATGCACACTTCAATTAAGCTATAATATAAATGCAATTTAAAATGTAACTGCAGATTAAGTGTAACACTCAAGCCTGACTTCACGCAGAGAAACCCTCTTATGGGGCCCTGACTGTTAACAATATCATCATTTTTAACAGACAAAAATGTCAGTGCTGTAACCCAGTCAGAACTGCACCAGATAATCAGTGAATCCCTGTTTCTGGGACTAATGCAGTCAGTACCCCAGGTCTCCTTATGCACAGAGTCTTTCCGCMTCAAGATTTCTTTAGGGAGGCCAGGAGGACAGAGCTGGCTTCCAATGCARTTCAAGCATCAGCAGGGCAACTTGCACCTCCAGTTTCTATGGTTATTTTTACATGCATTCATATCTTCTCATATTTCTAATAAAATAAATGCATTTATGCATTTACAAAATATTTATGAGGTTTTGTTTTTATGATACAAGGATCATGGTAAGTATAGCCTGCCTGAAGAGGAGAGGATGTTTGGGACAGTAGGAACCGATGAACAAGCAGAAGCAGGAAGGCTGTTTGAAGCTGCACTAGGATGTGGAGCAAAGGGAGAGAAGTCAGCCAGAACACAGCTGGAGAGGATTGAAGGAAAGATCTGGGGTGGATGTCAACCACAGAGCTCTGCCATGATAATGCATGCCTAGTGAAGAGTTTGCATGAGAATGTAAGGTGAAGAAAACCCTAAAGAAATACAAGCAGGAGCAGCAGATATGGGAGTTCATTTTAACTGTCTTTACTTCTCATTTGCATCCTTGTGTCACCATGTCTTTTCAGGCAGGTTGGGAGGCAGATTTGTAAGACCTTGCTGCTGATGTTACAACCTTCACAGAAGGGAGGATGAGAACAAGGATGAGAAAGCACAGTTTCTCACTCAGAGCCCTTTCTAGTTCTCCTCCCTTTCCCCCCCGACAGGTCTGCTGTGTGTAATGTCTCCTTATAATCTAAATCATCTTGTTCTGTGTRTATAATAAACCACATGCTTGCTTGATGCAGCATGGTATAAATTACAGATTATACATAAATTGTGATGGGTTCAATTAATCACAGACTAAGTTAATTTAGACCTCACACTGGAATATCTGTATTGCACATCTTTGACTCAAGCCTCATTTGTGGGCAGGAAGGACTTGTYACTATTTTGTTTGTTCTCCCTGAAGCTCAGCCACCAGCACTGGTGCTCTTCCAGGTGCTGCCTTCAGRTCTCTGTGGGGTTGGACACGTCCACCTTGAGCACCAGAGGCTGAAAGCCTCAGAAGGAAAGCTGCTGCTCAGACTGGGGCTGAGGCAAAGCCTGACAGGCCCACACATTTCTGAAACAGAGATGTATTCACTGGAAGCTTGAGGGAGGGGGAAGGAATGTTTCAGTTGTGCGGGGCCAGGGCTGCTGGAGGTGCTTCAGGTCAGCTCCCATTATCCATTGTTTGAGTAGTGCCCATAAACTGCTTTGCCAACTGCAGGACACGGGCCCTCTTTTGYCAATTGATTTGTCATGATTGTCCTTTTACCCTCCTCCTCCCGCTTCCCCGTAAAAAAATTTAAATTCAATTTTTACATATTTTGAGTAAAAATGTTATGGGGCCTGTTATGGCTTGGCACAAAAAATGGCCAGATTGGACTGGGCTTGGTTGCCTTTGCCCACAGCTGCTGGGACCCTGCTGGTAAATGTCCTGCTGAGTCTCTTTCTTCTCTCTCTTTCTTTATTGTCAGCAACTGGAGCTTTTGAAGTAGGAACATGGTTTTCTGTGRCTACTGATATTGAATCCTTCTCTTCCTTTTTCAGACAGTCGCCTCATTACTGCTWAGAAATGTCCCAGCAGTTACAATGCCAGTTTTGATCCCAAATCACCAGCATGATACACTAATAACCCCTTCACCCTGTCTGAAAGGACCTTATTCCCTTACTGCTTTCGAAAAACTAACACCACAAGAGTGTAAAATAGAAGATGATCCTCTCTGATGGACTCTTAGTCATCAGGCAATAAACAGGAGTTACTGCTGATTTTATTTCCATGGTATTGATAATATTGCCTCTTGATCTGCTAAAATGATTGTTGTCACCTATTGTTACCATTTATCTCATAAGAACATAAATCTCATTGTATGGCTCATTCTTTGAGCCAAGAAGAGTAAGCAAAGGGCTTCTCATAATGGGGTGGGAAAGTCTGATGGCTCCTCAGTATTAGCTTTGCAGTGTCTTCAACTGTGGGCCAATTTTGTTTTACAGTAAATCCCTTCTCCCAGAATAATTCCTTAACTGACCACATATATTTAATCCCYTTTGATCCTTGACAAAAACTCCTATCTCTTTTCCTTAGGCATCTTCAATTTCTTTTGCTGTGTTTTCAGTCTTCCTTTTTGCTGTTTACTTGGATACTGAAAAAACAGGTGATAGAGAAAAACAGAAATTTCTCCTGTGTACCTAATGCACATTCTCAAGTGGGAAAAGATATTAGATATTTCAAAGATATTAGGAAAAAAAATGCTCAAATTTCCCAGTGTTTTGAAAACATCGTGTGGTGTATTTTCCTAGAGCAAGTGGGAAATTCAGTGTGACTTTCATATTTAATGTATACTACCTTTGCTGTTAAAATTCTGTGAAATATTTATGAGCTTACAAGCCTTTTCACTTGGCCATTTACTGWTAAATTTCACTGAGTGCAGCTTCTCTGGTTTATTCATTTGCCTAAGCTGAGTACMACAATCCTGTGTTCAAAGACTTTTGATAGCAACTTTGATTTAAATCTCCATACTGTGGAGAGTGTCTGTGATGATTCTCTCTCCTTGTCTTGAAGCTTGTGGAGGGAGGGATCTCACTGCCAGTTCAAAATTGTTATTATTTGCCTCCCATTAAGCCCTTGAAACTGCGCCTTAAACTCTCGAGAAACCACAAATCTGCCAGGAGTGTTGTGGGAATCTGCAAATTTACCCTTGGTTGATAATTTTTCCATTCAATATCACTGTTAGAGCATGAGGCTTACTGACTTTCCAGCCCACTTCAGGGTTTGCCRTGCCTTGAAGAACTATTCGCACTCAGGTCTTCAGAGATGACTTCTGGAGGCATCTCAGCCAGCAAAGAAACTTTTTTGCTTTCTTCTTGTTCTGTGCACTTTGATTCTGCAATATCCATGGTATATAATTTCTTCTACCTTTTTTCTCTCACTAATTAATCTGTTTTCTGTTACATACATTGATAATATTGTACATTCTGGATCTAAGATAAAAAGCCCTTTTCCCTTCTTTATAGCTGCCCTACAAATGACTCAAAAGGTATTTGCACGCTTAACAGTCTTCCTGATTTAGAACATCAAACTTGCAGGAGATTTGCACTGAGGTTGTGTGTAGCTCAATCAGGAACTGATTCAAATATGGGTTTGATAATCATGGATTCACCCTTTTCCTGTTAACACAGACTGGCTTCATTCAAAATTTGAGGAGCGGGTTCAAGAACAATGTCACAAATGTATTATTCTCAATATTCTATAAGCATGCTACTTAACTCAATTGTTGTATAAGCGTTCTACTTAACTCAGCTTAACTTTGCCTCTCATAGTTTCCCTGACCAATGTTTGAGTTTGTTTCAGGCCTCTTTATAGAACTTAGGTAATTCCACACAGGTTAAAATTTTAATATACTGTGGACGTGTATGTATTTTGTGTAAGAGAGAAATTATTTGAATATAGGATGCTCTCCTTTTACTTAAAACTAGTCCAGAGTTAATTACAAATTGAGAAAAGCCTAAAATCCCATCATTAGAAAACTGTAGAGAACTGTACTGAATGCAAAACTGTATTCTGTCTAGTGATGGAAGTTAAAACTACTGTACTATATAGCCAGGAAAAGGGTAAGAAGGGATGTAATTCCTGTCTAATAGATGGTTATGAAGAAAATTAAGTCAGACTGTTCTCAGGGGTCCACAGAGAAAGGATGAAACCGGTTTCCAAAATTAAAATGTTGACAAGTTACTAAGAATATATATTTTTTTTTTACTGTCTATCATCAGTGAAGCAGAGGGGTTGTGGAATCTCCTCCTTTGGCAGGGTTCCAGACTCAATTGGACACAGCCCTGAGCTCCTTGATCTAGCTCTGGAGGAGGCCGTGCTTTGAGAACACTGCTGGACTAGCTGACCTTYCTTGCAGCCCATGTTATTTTGTAATTATACATGTGCTTTACAAAGAATTTCCTGAGCCTATTTAATTTAGAACAGAGTTACAGCAACACAAATATTCTAAACCAAAAAAAAACTTATTGAAAACTCTAACTTGGAAACTATATTCTTTTTTACTTTTTTTTTGGTTTGGTTTTTTTTTGTTT
>QVAJ01000008.1:1102386-1115689 GCA_003546035.1 Mixornis gularis
TTTTTTGTTTCAGCAACCTGTGAGGTTTGCTCCTCAACATCTCCCTTGAGACTACTCTGTTAATTCCATTTTGTGTTGAACTTTATTTTAGTGAGCCACCATTCTAGCTGGGTATTTCCTCAGTGTAAGTGTTCCAGATTGTGGTCCCCTGTAATCATCAGAACTGTTTTTYAATGATACATAAAGATAATAATAATAATTACTGTACAGAACAATGTAATCAAGAATGAGCCTTGACAAGTTTAGATCTATTATTTCACGGCACATAGGGCAGAAGGCTCTTTATTCTTCTTGCTGCACATAAGCTGTGCTCAAAGCTCTGCATTGCTGTTTGTCTCAATCTGTGGGCACTGCTCAGAACTTCTCAAAATAGTTTCCACTGCACAGAAGTAAAACAGCTTTGACCTGGATTAAGTGGAGCATAGACTCCTAATGAGCCAGATGGATCAACACTCCTGTTAGGCAGAAATGATAGTTATGATGTTTTCCACAATAACCCAGCAGCTGCCTTGGGCTTCTCCTCAATAAAAAAGCCAATGTTAATCTTGGTCCATAATGGTTAAGCAGTGACTGCTGCGAGGCCTTTCCTTTGTAAAAACCTTATCTCACATCATTARGGATTTCCCTGGGAGGATTCCCAAAGATCTGTGATGCTGAATGAGGTTTCTCCCTGTGACTCTGCCTGGGGACAATATCTGCCAGCTAGCTCTAAACTGGATAAAGCATCTAGAGAAGAACACTGTCATAACACTTTGATTTAGGGAGTATAGAAGGTTTTATTTTGTTCACRTCCCTCGTGCAGAAAGCAGGTGAAGGTCAGAGAAACTGATCTTGGGAGTGCATCAGGYGATAAGTTGTAGAATTTAACACTGAAGATCCCAACAGTTCAGTGTCCAAGTGCAGGGAAACTTTCTCTGTGGATATATTGATCTGCAGGCTCCTCTGTCTGGGCAGGAGGGAAGTGCAGCAGTTGCTGCCCAGCCAGCACAGTGAAACAGGATCTCAGTGATGTGCCTCAGACAAAATGTCCAGGCTTTGAGTGCAGCCTGAATTGATGACATTCTCAGTGCAGCTCCTTTATCACCCCTCCCACATCTCATTCAGCCTCAGAGAGCTTTCCCATGGACTGACAGCACTTTCACAAAATACATAAGGATTGGGATGGCTGCTGCTCGCCAGCTGCCCTAACCCAACTCTGCTGTGAGCCTGCACTTGTGCCAGCTCCTGCCTTGCAAAAGGAGCAGGGAGGTGCTTATGAAATAGGCCTGTGTTCATTTTGAATAGGTTCAGAAATGTTAAAGAGCAATGAAATAYGCTGGAAAGATTGTGTGTGTTGGGGAGGGAGAGTTATAGGCCAAAGGGATTCGGTTCTCCTACTTAAATGCTAAAAGGGAACAAGCCCTGTCTCTGTTCTCCAACATAGAACTTCCTGTAAATTCACTGACAAACTGTGAACGATACATAAAGACCATGTAACTTAATAGCTGGTCTTCCATAGTCTCTTTTGACCTTTCAGCTATAAAAGACAATTCCTTAGAGTTTCCAAAAGTACAGTTCATTGCTCTTTGGTTTAGTGTTACAGAGCAAGTATAGTAAGTAACAGACCTTATTACAGTGACTTTTTTTCCCCTCTTTGCAAAGCCATTATACACCTCTTTGACCTTTAAAAGAAATACTGCAAATATGGTTCAGCAAATGTTTCYGGCATTAATTTCTGTTTTTCAGAATTACAAATATGTGGGTCTTAATCCATATGGACTGTATAAAGCCTGTTTTATTCCTTTTTGCTTTACTCTTGTTTTGATAGTTTTTCTCAGTTCCCCTTCATCCAATATCCTCTTCTCTTTGTCCTTTTCTCAGTTTTCCCTCTATTTGTGAACTTTGTGACCAAAGAGAGCAGAAAATACCTTTTTTTTTTGGTACCTTTTTTTATTTTTATTGTAGAACGTGGGATTATTTGTCCAGAAAACCCAACCCTATAAATCACAATAAGATAACCATGTAAAATTGATAAGATACTTTCCATTTTCTACTGCCCTGGGCAACCTAGTATCTTTTCCTTTCACTCATAAACGTGAAACCTGAAGGTTTTTTTGTTAAGCTTTTTTCCACTGTTTGATACTGTTTGTTTAGTAAGGAACTTATGCAGCATGTGTATATGAAAACCAAAGCATTGCCAAATTAATAATGGCAGCAGAGAAAATCATAATTTTTTTTCATTGTTAAGAAAATGAAATAATTTGCTTCTCAGGGTTGTGACCTTAGTAAATTATCACTTATCTATTTTCCTATTTTTAAGCTTTATAAAAAACCAAACCAAACAAATCTTTTCCAAGATACTCAAATATCTTGTCCCAAAACCATGGGAATTGCTAACCATAAATGTTGCATATTACTATACTCTCACCCACAGGGTTTTTTGCTACTTGTGAGTGACGTTGCTTGTGGGGATAYATGGATCAGTTTTAAAGGTGGGAGCAGGTTACACATTGCTGTCATTATCTATTAGTTGTGAAGTTTCATTTTTTCTGAAGGCAAAAAGAGCAAGTGAGATGACACATAAAATCAAYGTCACGGGTTTTTTGAAGTGTTTTGTTCAAATCAGTTCTTGAATATTTGGACAGGAACAGTTAGAATTACAGTCACACAAGTAGCGGTTTGTCATTTAACTCTTGCTCTGATAGAAAGTCTTCTGCACTCTGTAAAATATCCTCTGCTGGCATGCATGAATATAACTCATTTGACTTTAATTGAGGATCTGGCTCAGGCTTTGATCTCTATTTAGAACTTGTCCAACTTTTCCCTTTATGGCCATCAATGTAGTACCAGATTTCTGCTAGCTGAATACATGCACTATATATATTTATAAAGTAACTAATGACCTTTAAATAGCYACCAGTGGACAATTTTTAACTTGTTACAATAGTTTGACGCTATTTGGGTGCCCTGTCCTCAGTGCAGTATGCAGCACATTAACATTCCAGAGCCCACAAGGACATTTACTATGAATTGTGGCAGTGTTTTCCTCTGTGTCAGCTTTCAAGCCCTTCACGTAGTAGCTGAGTCCTGGTCTGAGGAATTCCAATGCACAGTGACAGTAATGAGTGCTGGCAAAGCATTTTTGTGGGCAGTATACCACCAGAAATCATATTTCAGCCCCCCTCCATAGAAAAAAAAGCCCAAAGCACCTTGGCATCTATGGAGTTCCCACTGTCAGCTGGTGAAATACACTGTAAATGGCAACAGCTGCCTTAAATTTTGCTGCTTCTACTGTCTACATATAAATAGGAAATAAAGGTTACAGACTAACATTTAAAAGAAAGGGAGGGGGAAGCCAATTTCCTGGCATAATAGTGTTGCAAACAGCATCATGCAGAACGGAAATGTTGTTCTACAAATACAAAATGGGTAAACCATTGTGAGGAATGACAGGCTTGTTAAGTGGGAGTCTAAAAAAAAAAGCAGGGTAGAAATTGAGTATGGTGCTGATAGGTTTTGTGTGTACACATTTTGTGRAATGGCAGTGCAGTGAATATGTTGCTTCTTTCCAGTTTTAATTGTGTCTCTATTTTCTACCTACACAAAAGCATAAATRGAGACATATTCTAGAATRCAGCATAAAAGGAGGTATCTTGAATAATGAATAAAGGAATAAATAATTACTCTCCTCAAAATGCCCAATATCTASCCTAAACTTTCCAGAGGGATAAAGATGTTCTAAAACTTGTTTGAATTTATTGAGGAAATATATCAATAGGAGGCCATAATTCTGGAGTTTGATATTACTAAAAAACAACATAAAACCAAGGCCCCCCAAAATCCCCCTCCTCAAAAGCAACTAACTGCTAGTTAATTATTTTGTTAGTCTTTTAAGAAGATTTTTTAAGGAAGAGAAGGGTTTATTTTGTGAAAGATATTCGTTTTGTTTCATTTGTTGAATTGTACATTTTAGGTTTGGATTTCAAATACTCCTCAGCTCTGAAAAGCAGAGTTGACTTTCACCAGCCAAGTGACTTGTTGGGGGACAATAGAATAACATTGGAACTTGAAATGGAAATAAATAGTTCATATATCAGCTTCTCTAGCAGGATGGAGTGTTCAGGTTTTCAGGATAGATAGTCCTGGTTGAGCAAAAGCTGTGGATACTCATGAGCCTGTATGACATGGCCTGGATTGATCAGGGAGATGACCTTTTCCATGTGAGCTTTTGCAGGTATCAGGGCTAAATTACTCCTGATTCCTTCTGTCTAAAATTTCTTTCTGTCTGGTTCTTGTACTTCAGAGATGCTTTTGACAAGTCACTGTGATGCTCAGTAAATGTGACAGGYTTGAGAAGATTTCAGTATGTCCCTTTAGACTCGAGGCCAGACACTTGGTGATGACTGAAGACCATGAAATCTCCTTTCCCTTGTCAGGGGCAGTCATTGCCTGGGAGASGGTGCTGGCTCTGTGACAAAGTGCCATCATGTTCCATCTCTTTGTGACATGTGCAGCACTGTGGCCACTGTATTTTTTTGTTGAAACTTGTGATTGTTTACAGAATATGTGAAATGGCTGTAAACTGTAGCAGGGCTTTTAAAAAATAATCTCTAAATCAGGAGGTGGCCTATTGTATTTTCTCCTGTGTGCTGACTGTGCAGTGTGCAGGTGAAGCTGCTCTTACAGGGCTGCTTTGTGCATATGCCAGGCTCTTGTTCACAGCGAAAAGTGAAATCTGTGTAGGCTCCTCTACCAGGGATGGTTCATGTCACAGTTCTGGCCCTGGGAGACACAGATCAGCAGTAGCTGAAACTGCAGCAGAGAAACCTGCTCACAGACATTATCTGAACAAATACATGACTGTTTGGGGGTTAGTTTGAGCTTTAACATGTGCTTAAACCAGTGCTTCTCCAGAGAGTCCGAGGCAAAATTGAAGCTGATGGCCAAGTCTGGTGAATTGTATCAAAGTGTTATTGCTGTTTTGCGATGTGTAAAAATAGACACAAGGATCAGAGAGCCTGGTTCCCTGTAGATGGAAGATTAGCCCACTGACAGAGTAATTTAGTTCATAGAATCACAATATTCCATGTGGCCCCTTTGTGTTGCTTTCATATTAGAGTGACTTCTTCCTTAAAAGCTTTCTGTGCAGCACTGAAAGAGAGCAAAGTTGAGTAATTTTTTTTGTATCCCTTTCTTATCAAAAAAAGGTGACTGGAGAAGTGACCTTTTAACAGTGCAGAACAGAAGAACTGCATTTTGTATGAATTTTTTTGTTGTTGCTAATAAAGCAGTCCTGTCCTGTAGGAGACACAAAAATGCAGATGSTATTGAGAGCATTGCAGCACAGCAGGAAATTCCACCAAAATAATGTTTTTATATACACTCCCAGGAATACATTGATTCGGGATTTTTAAGTACTAAAGGTAGATTGTTCCTCTTCAGATTATTATTTAATAGGCATGTTGTGATGAGYTTGTGTATTTGACCTACTTGGGGGGTTATTAATGGAGCAGAGAACCACAGGTTTGTGGAAATGTTTGTAATGTATGTTTTGGTGGAAACTATGCAAAACTTACATGGCTGTTTCCATTTAGATCAGGTGAGTTTTTTCACTTTTCACATAAAAACACCTATAAACAATCAAAGCCTACCTGGCTCCAAATCCAGATCTGATGCCTGCTGCTCATGGAGTTAGGGAGGAACAGTGGACCAAGCTGAATTCAGACAGTTCTCTCAAGGTTAATTTCCCAGTATCCAAAAATTTAAGGAATCTCTCCTTTGGGGTTTTGTTTATTTGCTTTTTCTTGATATAACCTGGAAACCTTAATGAAGCCTTTTATTGAATTGCTTACAGTAGAGCTCAAGCTGTAAATGTGATTAGGCTTTGGTATTATCTCATATGTCTAGTTTAATGTACACAAAAGTGATGAAAAATCCATAAGACCATGTAATAATTGTATCATGTATAAAATTSGGTTGAGCAATGACATTGCACCAGTGGCAACCTGACATTGAAACTTAATAATTTGGTCTATATTGCTATAACTTAACCTTAGTATTTAGAGCTGAAATCAATATCTTAGTGGTTAGCTATTTTTTAATTAAAAGCCCTAAAGTTTTTCACAAAGCAGCGATTAATTTGTTAGTAATACTGTCATTTACATTTCAGTATTCATCTATTAGTTGGTTTAAATAGTGTGTAAAAAGTAAGCCATGTTATTTCCTCTGAAAATGTATTATGAACCAAATAGTTGACCTTTTTAAATAAAAAAATAATTTAAAAAATCAAGCTGATAAATGTAGTCTTGGAAATCTGAAATACCCACAAAGAAAACAACAGGTCATAGTAAAGTCTTGATATTCATTGTTCTCATTTTATTTTTTCATGCCCACAAAATTAACTTTGACCAATTTGAATGCTTCTGTGGAGGATTTCTGTATAGCTTGGAAACTGGGTGAAAGATGAATAAAAAAGCCTAATGAAAAATTAGCTTCATAACAGTTTTTATTAGGATTATTGTTGCTTTCTGTTTTGAAGTCAGTAAGGATTTAAGCCACAGCAGAGCTTCAATTAAAAAAAAAAAWTTGCTTTAGACTTGAGTACTAGGGAGGAAACTTAAATGAAATTGTAATCTTGAGTTACGATTTGTAGCAAACCRGAGTTAGAATCTGCATCTCTCAGGATGACAGTAGCTGACTTTCCTTTGAATTAAGTCTGTTGTGAAGGATTTTTGTTGACACTGCTCTGAGGCTTTCCGGTATCTGACATGTACCTAACAGATGATTTCTTTCTCTCCAAGAAATAATCTTCACCAGGGATAAAATCCTTAGTAAATAGAACCCAAAAATGAACAGCATAATGTTTTCCTGGTGTGGATTCTGTCCTATGTGTTCTTCACAACTGTCATCTACAGGTGTGTGGAACATTGAGGTACAGGCTTCCAGATGTGAGCAAAAAATTAAAGCACCATTAGCTTTACATAAAAAAGAGATATAGAAAAGCATGAATAGACAAGAACAACGATGAGTTTTAGTTTAACAAGTGCAAAGGTGATGCATTTCAGGATACAAAGGTTGGATGTTCCAAGCCTTACAGGTGYTCAGTGGAGGAAGAAAATTTAACACAACTGATAGATTTTTAAAACTCTAGCCAAAGAAGTATATACAAATAAAACCCCTGAATATATAATCAAAAGCTCTAGAGGGTTTTTTCCCCTCAAAATTAGTGCTCACTAAAATTACAATGTATGTGTGTGAGGTCTGGTTTGTGAACAGCCAGTTAAGTTTGACTATAAAAATAATAGACTTGGGTGAGCTAATAAGTCTTTTTCATCTGTGTGGTTTGTCATTCACTTTTAGCTGTTGCTGATAAGGAGAGCTTGGCCTATATGTGTTGCCTCTTAGACAAGTGTAAATCAACAACTTGAGGGTAAATGAGAACAGACCCTGTGTGCTTTCCTCATCCCTTTCTTTATCCCTCACACTCAGCTTCCCTGACTTGTTTTAATTTATTTATTTTTACAATTTTTTTTCTTTCTGATCATTCCCTTTGACTTTCTTTTGCTTTGGTTTGCAAGATAATTAGAGATGGCCTGCCTCGTTACCAGCCTCCACATTACACAGATCCATATTGCTCTACTTCCCTCTGAGTCTTGAAAGTTAAACAGGGAAGGCAGAATAATATCTCAATCTGTCAAAATCCACTCTGTCATCTCTTGAGATCACCTCTGTATAGATGTACTTTCGTTGTTGATGGTAATTTTTGACAGTTGCTCCTGACTGACAGTGACCACAAGGAAGAGGTGCCAGGACTTTATCACGATAGTCAGTTGAAGTCTGTCACAGTCTTGTAACTTTGACCTGTAGCAAGTGAGGGGGACTGGGAAACAAAGATTGATCTCCTTCTCTGGGCATTCTATGTTGTTGGTTTTTTTCACCTTTTTTTAAAAAAAAAAAATCCTCTTTTTTGTTTTTTTTTTCATAACATTCCTTGTTTGCTCTTTTCAGGTTTTCCTTTCTGTCCTTAAGCTACCTGTTCTTCCGTCTTTTTCTCTATGTGCGCTGCCTTAGGAAGAAAAAAATCCTGCTCTCACCGATCTCGTTTGCACTTTCTTTTCTTGTACTTGGTTTTCCTTAGGCTATGGYTTTCTCTGCCTCCACAGCCACATCAGAGAACGGTGTTTTGGAAAGTCACAAACTGTCCCTTCATGACCCCTATGTAGAACAGCAGTGAAAACTTCTGCTTTGTCCTTCTTTCTTCTACTCCTGCACACCTGTTTCTGAATCATCCCCGACATGCACATGGACAGGCTGTGGGGACCAGGACACGGGCAGCTGCTCCTGTCCAMGAGCCTGACAGATCCCAGGTCAGTTCCCACAGCAGTCAAACACCAAAGGAAAGCTGACAACCTCTGCCCTTGGTGAACTCAAGGTCCCAACTCCAGTGCTCTTTGAAGAGAATGTATAAATGTTTCGCTGCAACTCAGGAACTTCATTTAATAGTTTAACTATTCTTTTAGCTTTTTGTAAATAGGGTAAGGAATGAAAATAAGACCTTCAGTGCAAGTGCCTTGCAYGCTAATGAGATCTGCAAGGTGACAAGAGATAGTACAGTAGTTCCTCAGTGCTTTGTAAAATACCCAAAGGTTCTACCTAAGCAATAAATTAAATTTATCTGTTAAATCAAAGTCTTTTTAAAAAATTAAATGCAAAGGACATTTTTAGTAGCTGTTTTATTATCACAGAGATATTTTTATAGTGCTCTGTGAATGATTTCTTTTTCTTTTTCCTCAATGTCACTGAAACTTCATTTGATTCAAACTTGATTTGCTAAAATTTAATTCCTTTTCAGATGGACATACTGTACACTGAGATGTAGCTTAAACTTATTTCAAGCTAGATATTTTGCATTAGTACAGGTAGATCAATTTTACCCAACTTTGCCTACCAAAAAAAAAAAAAAAAGAAAAATCTGCATTTCTACTGTAGTCAGAGGAAAAAGAATGGCAAGTCTGAAGGGTGATCCTCATCACCTGCATCTTGAATGCCAAGGAGGAGAGAAATCCTCCTCTAAAGACACCTTTCCTTCTTGCCTGAATGGACAGGGGGCTTAAACAACTATTTTAGCATAGAGTTATAATTTTGAGCTGGCTAATTTATCCCTAAGTGCTCGTGTATGGCACACTGTGTAAGGTGTGAGGAGAAGGCAAGGTCTCTGGTAAGAAGGGAGCAGTGGAAAGGAGTGGTGGAGCTGCCCAAAGGGCAGGGTTGCACCAAAGCCCAGGGTCAGACTCAGTAAACTCAGGTGTGCTGACATTTCCTCATCTCTAAGACCATTCCTGTTGCACAATTTTAAGTGATTGCTAAGGACAGTATGTCACAAGATGGTGAAAATCACGTGATTGATTTTTGCTGTTTCTRAAGTTTTTTCAATGCCTTTATCTTGTTTGGCTTCCATAATGTGTGTGGGAAAAAATGCCAACTTATTTTTATTATTAATGCAGAGAGTGTAGGTAGAGTGTAGCTGTATTTTTGTGAGAGGCAGTTAGTCTCCATTACATATAATTGACCAATTACTGTGTCAACACACAAAGTAAAAACATGACCCACGCTGATATTTCCTATTGGTATGACACACATTTATTATATGTGCTAAATGAATACTTATTTCCCATCCAGGCAGGAGACTAGGGAGGATGAAAGGTTCTCTTTTAGCTCAGAAAATCTTGTGTATATGTTTATTTATAAAAGTGAAATACAGCCACTTTAGTATATTTGCTTTATGTATTTTTAGCAGATTTAAAATTTTAATTTCTTAGGGATGGATTTCGTAACCTCAGACAATTGTGCTTTTGCCACTTGTTTTACATTATCCAGAACCATAATTAGGAGGAGGATTTAATGAAGCATTTGTTGTTTTCATATTCTCATGAAAAATTGAGAGAAATGTCATCTCAACACATTTTTGCAGGCTGACATTCCWCCTTACCCGAGAACCCAGTGTTCCAGATGATTATTTTAATGGACAGTTTTAAACTGACACCACTTTAGAGGATTGTTTCTCTGTAATTAAAACATTTTTTCATCTTTTATTTTAAAAAATCAGTAGGTGAATAGAAACATGAATTCAGTCACAGGAATGGCTTTGATTTTTTTGATTGAAATTGCAAATGTGAGTTCTGACATAATTTGAGATAGTGCCTCCATAACTGCACTTGTATGAACATTTCTACTATTTTGGTTGGATGATTTTGTTAGAATAACAGATAAGCAAACAAATGTAAATAGAACCTTAAGTTCATAAATTATGAGATGCCTTATTTCACAGACAGAATACATTGTGTAAAAAGAAAATGTAATTACTTAGCATTGCAATATATCATAGATGATTTTTCTTATATTTATATATGAGAATAAACTCTGCTCTTATCATCTAAGATCCATCCTTTTATGTGACAGTTCAAGTCCAGTTATTTGTTGTTTTCCTATGGATCCAAATACGTAAATTCAGGATTTGCTCATGACAATGACATATCTGGCCAATTGCAGTGACAAAGATCTTCTTTTGAGGTTGGTGGGTAGACTCTTCCTTCTCTGGGATGTTTGTTGGCTTCAGGCAATTCYGTTGCATACCAAAGTTTTGACTGAACCATGCACTGGATTAGAGTTGGTGCTCAGTCTAGGGTGTACAAAAAATATCAATAACATTTCTAAAAATTCCTCGATATTACTGGAAAAAGAATATTTCAACTTTTTTCCTCCTTTAAGTGCTGTTCATAAATATTCTTATTTGAAGATTAAACTGTGGCTTTTCCTGTTCTCCTGTGTGAGGAACTAGTGACATTTTTTGCACATGACAAGAGGGACAAAGAAGTGTGTTGACTACGTTTGGTCATAAACTTTTTATTAAAAACAAAATTTGTGATGTAAAATGTTTTAGAAATCCGTAGGACATACAGACAATGGGACTCATTGAATCTGGGCTACAGTTAGACACAAATGAGGAATTTGACTTTGTTTTCACTCTGCTAACTCTAAAAGCCAGAGTGGAAAAAMAAGTCTTCAGAGTGCTGCACTCAGCTCTGCCATCTGAGAGCACAGCCAGCATCCATGGCTGCCCCAGTTTCCTTCTTCACATGGCAGTGCAGGCAGCAGCATTCGGACACATTCTCCAGGAACTTCAGCAGTTCTCTGGGGGTTTTTGAAGAGATCCTCCCAGAAATGCCCTCCGTGCCATTGTGGTGAGTGGACCATAAACAGCAGGTTTTGTGACTATGACCTGAGGCCRTGGACCACCACACACTGCTTTCCACCTCCTCTCCCAAGCCTCTCACCAACTTTACCTGAAACAGGTCACCTGGGTTTAACAAGGGCTTGAAAACTTTCTGAAAGAGTTTGTTTTCTCCRTCCTTGTGTTTATGTCTTATTTTCTTACAAAGAACCCTGATGCTGAGTGGCTGTGGTACTCAGGTGGCCTCCCCTAACAGGAGCATATGCATTTTGCAGGTGTTCCTCTTTCATTAAACACCACACAATATACCTKGCACAGTACCACCTCGTTATGCTTTTCATCTAAACTATTTCTTTTCTTGAACTGGGGTTTATATGTAGTAAAAATCTCCATTTTCCCAGTTTGTGTAACTAGTCCTGTTTCCTACTGGCATTAACCAGCTGCTTTCTGACAGTGAACAGCACAGAATGAGCAGCATGAGGATGGAGYCAGAGCTTTCCTTGTCCCCACAGGTGCCATGCTGAAGCCAGGCTTGACAGAAATTGGATACCAGAGCAGGGGACTCACATGGCCTCTGTATTTGGTTGCTGTCATCAGCCTGGTATTTCTTCTAAAGACCATTTTACCCAGACAAGACGTTGGCTTCCTTTCAGATGATCCTGCAGAATATTTAGTAACTATGTTTGCATGAAGCTGATCATGCACATGTCTTTTCAAATCTGGCTCAGGCTGCATGTGACTCCAGTTTCCTGGATCAGAGGAAGGATGGCAGCACTGAATYTGTGAACTACCAACAAAAACTAGCAAAAATGGTCCTCCTTGAAGTCAGTTTTGAAATTTCAGGAAGTTAGCAGTGAGGTAGTCACTAAAATGCCAAATTTGCATTATTTTTTAATAAAATAAAACAGCCGGACAAGCTCTACTTTAAATTCAAATTTCTCATTTTATTAATCCAATACCAATGCAAATTTTAACCATTTGACAAAATGAGTAAYATGCCTAACTACAAATAAGAAAAGAGAGGAAATACATGTAGTGGGAGAATATTTTTTTTACTTTAAAAAAGTTTCCTGAAGTGCCTATTACTTATAG
The DNA here is from genome assembly GCA_003546035.1 of Mixornis gularis. Lineage (NCBI taxonomy): Eukaryota > Metazoa > Chordata > Aves > Passeriformes > Timaliidae > Mixornis > Mixornis gularis. Next base: position 1,114,688 of record QVAJ01000008.1, read on the forward strand.
TCACTTCCTATAGTTTTATTTCAATTTCCACATTAACAACAAACGTGCAGGTCTAAAGAACTTCATTAAGAAAATGGCTTAGAAATACTTAGTAAATAATTTAAATACATATTTAAAAACAAAGCAGAACTCTCTACARTGTGTAAATGTCACGCTAAACTCATGCTTTATTGATACATCAGGAAGCATCATTTTCCATTGCTAGACAATGTGAAATACTTAGGTGTTAGCAATTGAAACAGTATAATAAACTCCATGCTACGTATTTCTTTTAAGCAGTAGGTTATTTGAGTAAGATATTATTTTGATATTTCACCTCTCTTTGGATTATTTTGAATTTTAATATGCAATTTAGGTAACAGGAGGTCATAATAAGGACAGAGAAACCTTTAAGCATTGTGTTCATCTGACCTAGCATTGCCTTCTGCTCCCTGCAGTAATAATGGCAAACAGATATTCTTTTTATTCTAAATAAAGCAAACCACGTCACTTAATAAATTTTTCATGCACAGACATTTAGGTCAAATGGGAACTCCCTCTTGAGAGAGAATTAGAGGAGAAGAATTGAACTTTCATGGAGTTTATTTTTTAATAAAGAAGAGTGGAATGAAAATCACTTGCTTTTTTATTACTGTTTGGATGATGATTGARTAGTATTTTTATTTTTGCTTTTGTACTTTCGGACCATTACTTAATTTGCCATAATTATTGTGTATAAYGTTACTTTCTGTACACTTTGGGAACCAGAACACAAATTAAGGTAAATGGGAAGTGATTTTTTGGTAATGATCTCTTCTGTTGATGGCTTTTATATAATGGACACAGAGCCTGTATGTGATAACTATCCTTKCTGGCTGTGCCTGGTTTTTGTGCACAAAACCCTGTGCAGGATGAAGATGCCTGTGCAGGATTCAGTGTGGCATCTCCTGTTAATCGCCGAGGCTGGGCGTGTCCCAACTTCAGGGACAGAAAGATGAGGCCACCAGCAGCAGTTCAAGGGAA
>QVAJ01000008.1:1136382-1186096 GCA_003546035.1 Mixornis gularis
GAAGACACATGAGGAGGGGCTGAGGGCACTTGGTGTGTTCAGCCTGGAGGAGACTGAGGGGAGACCTCACTGCAGTTACAACTTCCCTGTGAGGGGAAGAGCAGGGGCAGGCACTGATCCCTGTTCTGTGGTGACAATGACAGGACCTGAGGGAATGGCCTGAAGTTGTGTCAGTGGACGTTTAGGATGGGTATCAGGAAAAGGTTCTTCCCCCAGAGGGTGGTTGGGCAGTGGTCACAGCACCAGCCTGACAGAGCTCAAAGAGCATCTGGACATTGCTCTCAGGCACATGGTGTGATTCTTGGAACTTTCCCATGCAGGGCCAGGAGTTAGACTCAATGAATCTTGTGGGTCCCTTGCAACTTAGAACATTCTATGATTCTAGGAGTCCCACACTGGGGAAGAATCAGAAGTTAAGCTGTGGGGTGTGATTTTAGACTTGTCTCACCAGATGAGGAACATTTCATGCATGACATGAAGGGTTGTGTGTGACAGAGTAGTTTTATACTCCTTTTGGATGTGATTAAAAAGAAAGGTGTGGACTTTTGTGCCATTAGTCCAGGTAGAGTTGCAATCTGTAAGCAGTCTTTAAAAATAAATTATCTCCTTTCACAGAAAGCACTTAAGTTTTGAATAGCAATAATTTTGTTGAGGTTTAAGGGTACCTAAGCTGTGGGGCTTGGACATTTAGAGGTATTTTTGCCCACATCACCGAATAATTCCCCTCCTGTGGAGCTTAGGAAAAAAAAAGGAACAGAAATGATTTTGATAAATGCCAAACAAACAGAAAAGATGAAAAATGACTGTTTCTATTGAATTAGTATTTTGGCAAGGTCTTTGCAACATGAGGCCTGTCCTTACATGGCTGTGGGGCAAATGTACAGAGGAGAGATGGAAGCAACTGCCCTTTACAGTGCACGCCTGCCCTAGTGCAGAGTGATGGAATACAATTAAGAAATCAAGCAATGTTCTCTGCCTCATGCTAAACTCCTCTATGCTCTCTAGCCATTATTTTGTTGTTACTTACTAATTTATGTAACTGAGTGTGTTTGCTGTTCTTCTACTGTCTTTTATTTCTTGATTGCTTTTCATACTTGTGTCACATTTGTAAAAGTTTTTAAGGCCTTGGGAATAGACGTTGTCGTCCTGTATTTCTAGACTACCTTTTTCTCCAGGACATGATTGCAACAGTGGTTTCCCTGTTATCAAGAGTTACAATGAGTAAATATCTATGTTGTGGAGATGATTATAGCAACCCTATTTCTAATTCCTTATTAACTTTACTGTGTTATGCTAGTGCTTGCTATCATACACATGTTCAGTCATGCACAGTTTCTGCTGGATTTTATTTGAATAAGAGGAGAAAGAGAAAGAAAACATGTGGSCTGTTTTCCTTATAAAGGAGGCTTGAAATAACACTTCTGAGCCTTCCAGAAGTGTGGCAACTCCATGTTCTGGAGTGAGGTGTGCTCAGCTCTGCTGTAGGCATCGAGGCATTCCCCATGCTGTAAATGGCAAGAAGAACACATTTATCTAGATGCTCTATTATCTTSTGCATTCAATTTAAAAAGTTCTAGCTGTTGTCCTCCCATAACTGACTCAGTAGTTCTAAAGGTTTAATCTAACAAGTTTAACTGAAAATTACTTTCAAGTAGCCTTCTAGTCTGTTGTCATAGAGATGGTAAGTCTTGATTCTGCGTACARCCCTGAATAGGACATGAAATGACCTTAAGTTTCAGTTGACTGGATTGTTACAGTGAATGAAGAGATGCCGTTTCTTTGGATGACAAATACAAAGCTTTAGCATTCGTTTGGAGAGTGCTGTATAGTTTGTGATAATTCATTTTAAATTGGGTGTGATGTCAAAGGAATACTAATTCATATTATTTTTTTGAATACAGATTCCAAGGTATACCATAACTCTATTTATACTGCCTACAAAAGACACTTTTGCTTAGCTATTAAATCACCAGGCTTTAGAGATATTCAGAGTGTTTAAATATGTACCACACTGTCCTGGAATGGAGTGGTCCTACACATTTCCTATCTCCACATCTCCTGCCTCTTTGCTGTCATGGTTTTATGTGGCTGTGTCTGACAGACTACAACCTAACTGTGCTCTACAGCCCGCTTAAAATTCTGGTGTAAATTTTCCCTTGATCCATGCTTTGCCCATTGCTTTCTCTCCACAAATGTTTTTAGACTATCCAGTTAACTACTAAAGGAAATTTTTAATTAATTCCGATAGAGTCTCTAAACTGGGATTAGGAGAGATTTACAGGAGAATAACAGTTAATAACGTATTAATCAGGTTAACTGGAATAATCAGGACAAAAAGAGGAAGACTCTTTTGTCCGTGCCATCCTCCCTACTTATTAAAATTTATATATATATATATATATATATATATCAACAAACAAGCACAACCCAAAGGACCCTTTCAGGTTTACAGCAAGCATGCTCGCTGAAAGACAGATTACGTTCAAGTTGGTTGTGGTAATATGTGTTGTACTTATCCTTCCTGTCTTTTAGTTTACAAAAGAAGAAACAGGAGGGGAAGAAAATTGTACCTTTTCTATTWTATTTGCTGACTAGAGCTAGGGAAGAGTATACTGCAGATGCATATATACTGTTACATTTGAAAGAGATACAAGCTGGTTTTAGGGAAAGAATACACAAAATAAAGACTGCATTGAAAAGAGGCTCCTGCTTGACAAAGTAGGTAGCCTTTTTTTTTTTTTCTTAGGGACTTTAAGCTTATTTGAATAGGATTGTAAAAGCAGGAAGCATAATCTCTCTCTCAGACAGGCGAAGGCTGTTACTCCAGTGTTCAAACGAAAAGCAGACAGAAACACAGGTGCTTCCAAAATGTTGCTGCTACCTTGCCTTGCGTCCCCGGAGTGCCRCTGCCCTGCTTCTGCAGCTTGCCCTCCAGAAATCCTGGGCGAACGAGCAGGGCCGCTACTGCTGGGGAAACTGAGATTACTGATTAGGAGAGAACATAATCAGGTAGATTGAGCCTGTGGAGGGAGAAACCATTTCAGCGGGGAGGGAGGGAGCGCAGCACACGCCGGCTGTGTACCTCGGGAGAGTACCTCGCTGCTGTTTAAGAAAGCAAAATTGGCTGTGATTCTCCCGTCGGCTTCTGAGGAGGAGSTGCTCTTTTGGTGCCTGTGAAACTGGAGGGTGATTGCAGGCGTGCCTTACCTGCACCTGGCAATGAGTCTCCCTCCAGGTTTCTCCTACTTTGGAGAATGTGTTAGAGAGAAGTACCCACGGGGAAGTCCACTGACCGCTTCCCCACGAAGGTAGCAGGACACCGCAGTGCCGGCGATGCCTGGGGATGCCTCGGGTGAGTACCGGCTGTAAATGAATACCAGGAGTATTCAAAAGAGTGAAGAGCAGCAGGAACGCGACCCTAAAGACGGCATTTAGGTCAGTCGGCTGCCTGCCGGGGTTCTGGGGCTCCGGGCGCTGCCTGCTGCGCTGGGGGATCAGGGAAGTTCCCCTGACAGGGCTCCGGACTTTGGGGCGGATGGGGCTGGTGGGAGGCCACTGACCCCGACCCCGCCGGAGCATCCGCTCCCTTCTGCCACAGAGCCGTGYCTTGCATAACTTCTGTTTTTAAATCTGCTCCAAACCGGGGTGGAGAGTATCAACAGGGTGTTAATAAAGACAGGGAAACAAACAAACTTTTGTATGTAGTAAGTCTCTGCTTAGGTTAAACTGATTTATTATTATTCCCCCCCCCCGCCGATGGGAGGGAAAAGTGCAATGTGTTCGATGACAGTACAAGAGGGTTGGCACAGTTATGGGTAATAAATGTTAGCTGATCAAAGAGGGTTTAATTGCTTTGCTAAATCAGCTTCTCATTATAAAGACAGTTGAAAGATGCAAAGTTTGCTGCAAACAAATTTGGACGTGGTCAAATGAATTACTCAACTGATGATATAGAAATAGCTTGGAAACTGGGCCATCGGGCAAAAACAACCTTGCATTCAGTCTAGGATAATTGCATGGACATGTCTACAGAGGATTGCTGCTGAAAAGTAGCTAAAGTAAGTTCATATCTTTCAAGATTTTTGGAAATAGATCTTGAGAGAGTATTTGGCTGTATATATATAATACAATGCTCCACTTGATTAAAAAAATAATCTTATTTTCTGTTMTAAATAGGTACCTTGATGCATTGTAACAAGTTTTATTCTATTCTTCCTCCTAAAAATGAAGGGGAAAATATGTATTTTCTCTGAAGCAAACATAATTCTTTATGTCTCATGCAGGAAAAAACCAGATTTTTGCAATGGTTCAAAGTTGAAATATCTTCAGGGTATTTCAAAATTAATTTTGTTCCCTATTTCTATGTTTTGCATTCTTTCATAACTTGGGGGCACAAAATGATGGTTGCTCCATTATAAGAATGTGTAGCATTTTCGTATTTTCTTTTTTATAAATCTGTCTTTATTGGCGTGATTAAAATACCATTTCCTGCTATTAAATAGTTTTAATTAATATTGTCTGTTAAAAAAATAAARGAGAAAAGTTTTGTTTTTATTTCTATTTCAACATTTGTGCTTTATTCATAACACATATTTCTGTGAAAACTGCAGAGACCAGTTAATGGTTTATGAGTTCAAGCTGAGCTGAATATAGCTAAGCTCTGTCTTGCTTGACATTTCATCAAAAGCTTTGTTGATTTGCAATGTTTATGGATGTATTTATTGAACCTTCACAGCTTGAACTATGCCACCGAGCTTGTTGACGTTGCTGAGTTTATCTCTGGGTACTTTCACAATCTCAGAAGAAAAGTTTAGAGCAAATGAGTTATAACAAAGTTGTCACAGTTCATAAAATATGCAGTTAGGACAATGAAGTTGATCTTCTTGTTCATTGATCATGATACGTTAGAGAAATCTGAGTAGGCAAACACAATCTCATCTGGGTAGGTGAGTGTGTGTCCTTTCCCTTTATACTAAGATTTGACTGTAACCTCTTAAGAGCTTTAAAAAATAGCTCATAAAAGAACAAATATTTTCTGTCCATGAGACTACTTGTATTTCAAAACGAAATCTGGCTGTTTTGCAGCATGAAATAATATGTTTATTGTTCTTCCACATAGATCTTATTTTGTGAGGAGTGATATATCAAATGAGCAAGYAGCAAATTGAATCAGGGACTCATAAATACCATAAAAATCATTCAGCTTTTAACAGTGAGAGCATCCCATGCTTTGTGCTACTCTTCAGAACATCCTGTCTGCACAACCTCTATTTTTAGCCAATCAGATATATATTGCTATATAATCTACTACTGTTCCTGGATCAACAGTGCACATTATCATGGTTTCAGACACTTCTCTATGTAACTTGAACAGAAATAGATCAAAGGTAATGCAGCTGCCTGGTGTCTCAGCAAAAGCAGCAGAAATCTATGCACTRTTTATTCAACAACAGYGAAATGGATGGCTTAAGAAGTTAYGGATTTGTTTTTACTTTTCTTTTTTGGCTGCATGGGAAGTATTTTTCCCATGTGAATATTTCCATAGCTGCCGTTWACTGGGTTGACATAGTTGTTCCTTCTCCTTTTAGAACTCTGGGTATGCAACCAGTTGTAAACGTCCAAAAGGGAAACTGGATATTAAAAAAGAAGAGATTTTTTTTCCRTGTAGTTGGATGGACTTTGATTGGGCTCTTGGTTCCTTTTTAACAAAGAATGCATAAAGACTTTAGGTTTTTCAAATAAAAAGTAATTGCTTATTGATTTTTGAATGCAAATTGTATTATAAGGTTTCAATAAGTAAAAGAAAGGAAATGTAGAAATATGCTTGGGGGAATATTTCCTTTGCCTGACTACTGCTGTGCTATGTATCCTGCTGATATTACCTGGGTAGACTTACTAGGCTCAAATATCTRGGCAATGACCTCTTTCAGCCAGCAAGTCCAAGCAAGAAATCAACATTGATATCTTGTTTCCTGAACTGCAGATGCATTAGCAGATTAGTCTCCTAACTTGAATAAGTGAATTGAGAAGGTGAGAAAAGCCTCCATGTGTTTATTAGAATATTTGTATGAGTAAATTGAAGGTGTTTCCATCTGATTGAAACATGTTTGTGTAAGTAGTTAYAGAAAGTACCAATCAGCCATTGTTGTCACATACAACTCCTTAACTCTGTGGAAAATGAAACATACTTTGTAGAGAGCCTCTAAATTAGTAAGAATTTGTAATCAGAAATTCTGAAGTTGATTGTGTGCTGTGTGCATGAAAGGGTCAGTTGGGAGAATCTACAGAAACCCAGAACTGCATGAAATAGCTAGAAGTATAAACACAGAACTGCATGAAATATCTAGAAGTATTTGAATATATGTTGTAGGATTGTATGCTTTATAATGGTATTTCTTATTGACTTTCTGTTTATCTGGCTGCTCTATTCTTATGCCATTTGTCAGCCTGACTTGTGGGTTTTATTTACTTTTTTTAGAGTAGCAGCATCTTTTGGACTGTTTTCCTATCCATGTAAGAATTCACCAAGCAGAAGGTCCAGCACACGCTCTAAGTGTTTTCTGAGCTTACTCTTGTGCAGTACATKGGCCACTGTTGTGTATGTAAAAGGTTCTTAGTTTGGAATTGTTAGACTATAGGACCAGTYTTTCCTACATGAAGTTGTCTTGTGATCACACAAAGTATTGGGATTAGGGGCAATATTAGATCCCCAATAAAATACCCAACAATCTTCTGTAAAAATACACTGTTAAGCACACACATTTATCATATGTGGAACATTGAACACAGTAAGTCTTAAACCGAGATAGTCTTGAGAAGTAATTTAAAAGGAAAAAAAAAAAGGATTTTCTACATTACTTTAGTTTTATTAAGCTAATTTTRAGCAATTAGTCTTTAAATTATCATAAATGTATAATTCTCAAAAGCACTGTTCAGCTTTGCTCACAACTCAGCCCTGAATTTTTAAGGTACTTGATGTGTTCAACAACCRCTTATTTTGTGGCAGATGGAGAGTATCCCTTTGAATACTCATCACAGGAATAACTGTTCCTACCAAATGAAAGGGAATTTGCTGTAAGCATTCCAAGATGTGTTTTAGTCCAGTTTAATGGCTAAATATAGTGATGAGAGATGCAAGCAGAGTTTCAGGAGAAAATATTGTGTGTTTTGAACTTTAAACCCCATGTAGAGAATAGTACATCCATTCCAAGAAGAAAATTTTAAAGGAAAGATTATATGACACGTTAGAAAGCATCAGTTCAGATAGTCATGTCATAAAGACAAGCACAGTCAGTGAAGAGCTTGAGGGAAAGGCTATTGTATCACTCCTGAGCTAGCTTCTTCAAGATTGTGATAGAAAGGTCAAACTATCATTTTATAATTGAAAAGTAAGAGAAAGTCAAGGATATACTTCAGTACTTGTTTTCTTTTCTTCCTCTTGAAATTTTTTATACACACAGAAACATATTTAAGAAATTCACTTCCATTTTAAAAAAGAAGTGTGCTTTCATGGACATATTTAGGGGAATATAGAGGGATGCTGATAATGGATAATGACTTTAGTCTTAGTCGAGGGAAATAAAGGCACTTTCTGCAAGCTTTTATTTCTTGCAGATAAAACTTAACCAGCCTAACAGAATCAGTGGAGTATTGTCTGCCTTTTTCAGAGGAAGTTATGGGATAAGAGGGAGGAAGCAAAATTCTTGAGGCAAATGTGCAGTAAAATTATCAATGTAAATAATTGGAGTTTGGTTTTTTCCAAATTTCTCCATGTTATAGAAAGCACAGAAAGGACAAGAAATCGCAAAACTGAACCAATAGCTTCTCTAACTTTTTYGACAGAGATAACTGTATTCAGTCAATTTACCATCATGCCAGTTTTACACCATTGTAGTGAATAAAGGTACCAGTTCTGTTTTGTGCAGTATTTAAAATATAAATGCTTCAGGCAGAGGCTCTTCTTTCTGCTTGTTTTGTGTTGTGTAGATCAGGAGACATCAAGCTCCCTAAGTGCTGGCAGGGAGTGAAAACATTATGAATAATACAATATACAATTTGAAAAAGAGTAGCTTCTCGAAATCCTACTTCAGGTAAACTGATAAGGATAGAATGGACCATGAAAGCTTAACTGTAGTGRGTAAAATGGGTATATCATTTGCTTGGTTGGTAACAAGACAACTTGGTTGTGAATCTGCTGCTGACTAGCTCARGCATTTAATATTGATTCATTTATTTGCTTAACAAGATAATTTTTATAAAGCCTATTTTTTTGTCCAATTTGATCATTACCTTTGTCGTGTGTGCCCTTAAGTAAAGACTTTCTTCCCCTTTAAAATGTTCTGCTTGTAGACTTTGCAGAACTGTGCCATATTAATGTCATGGGTTTGAGATTTTTTTCAGTTCTAAGAACCATGGCTGGTGGGAGATCTCCTGTACTTCAAGAAGAGACTGTGTTCCAAGATACAGGTTAGAAGTATGCTATTCATTTAAAAAAAATAAAAAAAAAGTCTCCTTTTTTTTTTGCCAAGTCTGGCAAAACCCACTGATTTTGCGTACACAAACATCAAGCCTCTCTGTTCATTCAGGATTTTGTTCTGACAAGGTAGCAAAGGTAGCATTAGGTCACAGTTTACTATGTTTAGAGGCAGGTTTCAGGGTTGATCTCTACATTTATAATATCAGGTGGTTTTGTTTATCTTTTTATACATGCTTCTGGACTGAAACTAACAGGAAAAGATCTGTACATTAGTGAAGAGATAAAAGCCTGTGCCTGTTAGGATGTTTTTTTCCCACCCCCAATCTGGGGATGTCCAAAGATAYTCAGAAATGAAGTAAAATGCTCCTTGGTAGAATTGTGTTCTGAATAAGATTGAAGGCACTCACATATTTCAGGAAGAGGGTCTGTGTTTGCTTGATGAAGTGTTTGATTGATGAAGTGTTGCCTATAGAGAGGAGTATCAATAATTAGTGGAGGTGGGATTCATCCCTTTGGCCCTGATCACTGGTGACTTAGAATTCCTGTTTTTTTGAACTGTTCAGATAATTCAGATACTTTACTATTACCATTTCCCTGTGCACAATGTATTGCATATTCACTGGGTCTTCTAGGTTCAAAGCTTTAAGCAAAAATATTAATCTGATTAATTCCTAGTTAAAGTTGTCTGTCTGGTGTCCCTAATCAGACTGTGATCTCCCATGGCTTTTTCTTCAGCCCAGGACTCAGGCAGGCTCTGGCAGCTGCTCTGAACAGCTGTAAACTGGATCATCATGTCATTGGTTGGTCCAGCTTTTTCCTSTCTTCCCTGTCCTCCCCCTGTCCCTTTTCTCAGCAAGGGTCTGCACTGAGTGAGCAGTGATGTCTGAGGATGCTCCTCCATTCCTAGAATGTTACAGCTGCCTGCATCCCACCAGTCTGTGGTTTGGGGCAGGTCATTGCTGCTGGCACAATTGAACTGGAGGGGTGAGAGTGGCTGAGGCAGATTATGAACTTCCCAGAAGTTCCTTGGAGTCATTTGAGTACTCCCAACTTTTCTACTGGTGGCCACAAAGCTTGATGATCCTCTCATATTCTCCAGGAACAAAATTAAATTTTGTATTAGTATGGGGARAAAATAATTTACTTTATCCTTCACCTTCTGAAAGGAGAAACTAAATCTTGGTTGTAGTTCTGAGAATCTTTTGAGTCAGCTTGCTCAGCTCTCAGAGCATGGAAGACTTTGAAGCCATATCCAGTTACTTTATTTCTTGTGACTTTTCCTTTGCCTACAGGGTTGATTTTTCTGAGCAGTGAGTTCCCTAACTTAGTGGAGTCATATTTTATCATCTTGATGAAATTTCCACAATCTTAGAGAGCTTTGCTGCATACTTAATTCAAGCCTTGTTGGTGTGCTGCATTGCACTTAGATCCATGAGTGTCAGGAGAGGTCTGTGATGAAAGGAGATCCAAGGAACAGTGTTCTCAAAGATGTCATTGAGATTGCTGTGGGGTATGTTTGCAGTAGAGTGACAACACAGTCCTTTTACATTTTAATTCTTAACTATTTATGAAGTTCAGATGGCAAAATTTTCTAACATTTTGTACCRTAGCAATGTAACTCGAAATATAATCCTGGGAAATTCTGAGCAAGCTCTTCAGGGTCAAACAACTGAAGTTGTCTAGATTTCCAGCTTGTTTTCTCTTTCAAATGGATTTGCACAATTGAGTCTCATTTTTTGCCTCATAGCAAAAGGAAAAAGGGAGAGAAATGTCATTTGTGGTAAATGTCCTCTTTAGATCATTTGAATAATTAAAATACTTGTCAATAGTAATCCTTCATAAGTAGAAAGCTTCATCTCCCTTTAACAATACAGTGTATGTTCTGGTGATCTGAAGTGAGAGCTGTCAAGTCATCAGATGTATTTTACAGAACCAGTTAGGAGTACTTTAAAAAATGGTAAAATATTTTTTGGMTATAAGTGATATCCTTCCATCATTATTTGGAAATTATTAAAAATAATTTATCGACAGTTAAGAAGAAAAATGGGTAAAATTTAATTTTAGTAGCATGGTGGAATTGTGTTATGAATGTGGATACACAGCACACTATTAGAAAGTAATGCCTCCTCTCAAATCAGCTCCCCTGAGACCCCCAAGGGATGCAGTCTCTAGTTTTGGGTTTCCACTTATACACAGATGTACTGGAGTAAGTCCAGAGCAGGGCTGTCTGAGGCTTGGCTGCTGGAGGACATGGCATGGGGTTTACTCACCCTTCAGAATAAGGATGAGAGGGATTGTCATCTACAASTACCTGGCCAGAGGTTTGTGGGGAAAAGGGAGGTTTCTCAGAGGTGCACAGCAGTAGGACAAGAGGCAAAGGATGTGGGTTGGAAARAGGGAAATTCAGGTCTGGTATAATGAAAACTTGTCCTCATCCTCAGTTGCTGGCCACTGGAATGGATTGTACGGAAACACTGTGGATCTCCATAGCTGGAGATGGCCAAAACCCAATTSAACACAGCATTGGAAAATCTGCCCTTGCTGACCCTCCTGTGTTGATGGAACTTAGACTTTGAGAGGTCCCTGCCAGACTCAGCTGTTCTGTAGTTCTACCAACATTGCACAGGACTCTTYAAATGACACTTGTTTTTTTCTTTTGCTTTTCTTATTTTATGAATGCAGATTCTTAGAAAAATAACTGTCTCTTTAGGAATCAGATCTATTCCTGGACTGAATGAAGAAATTTATGATGAAAAATCAAAGARGATTAAATTTGAATATTCCTGACTAAATCTTCTTATGATGGTGTAATGATTGTTAATTGGTTTGTCAGCTTGTGTTTTTTTTTAAAGAAGTCAATGGCATTTACATTAATCACAAATTTTGAAGCAAAGTTTTAAGAGTTGTTGAAAAGTGGAGAAATAGTTATGAATTATTTTTCAAATTCCGTGGTTGCCTACTATGTATAGCCACTTTGCACAGGTGGCAAATCTAAATTTCATCAGAGTTTATATAACAGAAGACTGAGCATGTGGAGGTGTGTAGTAAATCTGTATGTGCAGGGTCAGACATCATTAATCTCTTTTATGTTGAACCTTGGGTGCTTAATCCAGATCAGTATCCTGAGTGGAGCAAAATGCAAACATTTTTTGTAAGAAGGATGCTTTGAAAGAAATCTGTTACTAAAGTGAAAGAAATCTGTTACTAAAGTCTTCATCTTTTAGTTTCTTAGCAGTTGTCTCTTAGTCTACCTGATTGCAGTGTAATGGCTTTATGCTGTACCAGATGCTAAAGGGGTAACATTTTTCTTTCTTGGATAGCARTGCAGTCTCTATGTTTGGAATTCTGTTTTGTGGTTATGTTGGTGTCAGGCTATGGCACAGACAGACCTCAGGTGCTGGCTTCTAATTTTGTATTAAATAAAACCAAATCAACTTAAACTTTCTCAAGAAATAAAAATAAAAGATGTCTCTAATTGAYGGATTTTTATAAGTCAATTTATTTCAGTCTTCTTTCTAAGTGCAGGAATAATGATTTATGTCCCATTATTACCAGTGTTTGCTAAAATGCACGAGCTTGTTTCCTTTCCTGTTTATTAGTCTTTATTACACCGTTCTTTCTATGTGCTTGGCTAGACCTGTGTAGTGGTCTAATTTGTTATGTTGTGTGGAACAAGAGCTTTATGAGAAGGAAGCAATCTGTCTTTATGCCTAATTGCAGGGGCAATCATCACTTATGGAGGCTACAATCAAATTGTGAGTTCCTTCAGTAWTTTCTGCCAGGATCTTATTTCAAAGAAAAAAAAAAAGAGAAAAGAAAAATACTTTAGAGAGCTGTTGCACTTTCAGGAAATGCAGATTTACTGTTGTTTAAGAAAGCTTCTTCCTTTCATATGTGATTGTTCTAAATGCCCTGTTTGGGAACAAAGTAGCATCAAAGCAGCTCACTTGAAAAGCTTGAAAGCAGTCCTTAAATTTGAAAATTAAAACCTAATTTTTACTGAATGGACTTCGTAAATTAATAATCACCTGCTATTAAAATAGTATCAGTAGATTGCAGGATCTATGTAATAAGTTYTAAAATAATTAGATGGCCGAGATGCTAAGTGTAATTTCTTATTAGTTGTATTGCTTTCTTTGGTGTAGGAAGAATGCATTAGAATAATTCCTAATTAGAATATGACTGTATTGCAAAGAAAAAAATAAACATTACTACTGAAGGATTTTTGTCTGTTCCCTGATAGGCTAACTTGGGGCCATCAGCCTCAATATTACATAGAATTTTAACTCATTCCTGTAACCCTAATCTTAAAACCTTTCAAAGGGTACCACGTATTTCTGTAAAATGTTGCAGGGTTGAGGTTTTTTGGTTTGKTTTTTTTGTTTGTTTGTGTTTTTTGTTTGGGTTTTTTTGGTTTTTCTTGTTTTGTTTTTGTTTTGGTTTTTTTTTTTTAATGTTTTCTTTTAAAATACTTGYTTATTAAAGTGAATGTGGGTTTCGGGGGGTTGTTTTAGAGACTAGTGAGTCCTAAAAGCATATTGAATGTTTCCAGAGTATATTTTCTGGCAGTGGAGAAGAAGAGGGTAAAAAAGACAAGGAATGAGCAAGTGAACAAGAAATATAGGTAGATAGACCTAGTAAAGTGCCTTTTGGGGGAAAAAGTATCTACCTGGAAAAAGTATCTCCCTGGAAAGAAACTTTTCATGACCTGTAAAACAAAAATTTCAATATCCCTCATGTCTTACCTTTCTTGTGATCAGTAAAATGATTTAATTTTAATTTCTCCCCATGAAGTGACTAGCCTACAGTTAAATGCTATGGATAGTCCTCATCCTTCATGACTGAGAATTCCCACCTGCTATTAGTAACTGTCAGCATGCATGATTGTTTCTGCTCTGAAAGTCTTGGTAGAGTTCCTCATTAATTAGTTTGTGTACAAACATGACTACCTCTGCCAGTGGGAATAATGAGATGCCATTAAAGGTAAAGCCAGAGAAAATCTGACTAAAGCAGATGAATCTTCATTACAGTCTCACCATATGACCTTTATCAACACCTCAAGCTTCATTACACACACAAGGTTGTTGCGTCACATTGGTGGTGATCGTTTCAAATGCTCATTTTTTAGTTTTATGGATATKCAGATCATTTTGCTCCTCTTGGATTTTGCTTTTCACCAGAATTTATTCTATGCATTTAAAAGTTCTTTGCATAAGTGAGAAGTAACACTTGATACATAAATGTGGGTGATAATGTGCATGTAATCTTTTGAAATTCCAAGTGGACAAATAATGTAATAACCATTGCATTTTTTTATAATCAGTTTTTAAATTCTAAAGGTACCATGACTTTTCTTTATGTGGACTCTGAGAGACATTCCCTGGTGCAATACAAAAGAGAAAGAAAACTACTTCCTTCAGGAAGTGTAAACAGTGTGACCGAGGCAAGTGTCAATGTAATGTCATGGTTGTTATGTTGCTATTTCCTTCAAGTAATGGCTGTCCATCATTACTATTTAAAAGGTTACCTTGATAACCCCAAGGAGGTGTTGTCTGGTAGGTTTTGGCTGACCTGTATTAAGCTGTAAGGGTCACCAAGAAATAGGATTCTGCTCAGACCTGAGAGTGCTGTTCCAATGTGATTTTTCCAAAAGTCATTTTCCACCCAGATTGCAAGACAGGTAACTCCTGTACCATGTCACCTGAAGAGTCTTGGTTTCTGGATGTTTTTAGCTTAGCAGCATAGCACGTGTTGTTTCACTGATTATAGTCTTCAAGTAATTATTTTAACTGTTTTTCCTGTATGTGAGGTGAAGASCTGAGTGTCATCACTCCTAATTCGATCTTTCTTTGGAACTGGAGCTATAGTTGCTGGCTCTATGAGATCCAGTTTTTTTGACCGCAGAGTTACCTGCCACTTCTCTGTCCTTGTGTGGTAGCTGTTTGCAGCATGATAACTGCACCTTCCAATAACCTGCCCATGCACAATGAGCTAATTCTTTTGTTTAGCTCCATTGCAATAATACTTGTAGTACTCYGGGGTTCACATAAGTGCTTGTCCTAATTAACAGCAGTGTTGGAATAAGGAAGTGGCTCAGAATAAATCCCAGACAGATTGAGGCAAAAGAGCCATGTCTGGGAATTTCCAGGTTGGTTCAAATTCCTAAAGTCAGGTGTCCTTAGATCCTGCTCAGTTAGGGAGTGGGGTGGCAATTCACACCAAAGCAAAGGATCTGTTAAAAAGAACAGATTATACTGAGGTGGGAAAGAGGCTCTTGTTTTGTTTTGTGGGGAGATTTTTTTTTTTTTGTGGGGTTGTTTTTTTGTTTGTTTTGTTTTAAAGGGTGGGGAGTGTGTTCTTTTGTGTGGTGGGTTTTTTGTGTATAAAACTGGAAGGGAAAGAGGAAGGCTAGAATCTATCAGTTCTRTTGCAGGAGGACCCTGCTCCTCTCTTCTGTGGAAGGGTTGGCAGATTGCTGCTTCTGAGTGGCAAAGAAATTCTGAGCATTGCTGGGCTGACATCCCTGGTTYCTTGAGGATGAGATTCAGACACCCCTGGACTGGTAAACTTCTGAAAAAGGCAACCAAAATGTGTAAGGAGGCTCCTGATAGTTCTGGAGAAGTAACTGCAACACAGTGGKCACAGAGTGGGTCATGTTGTCCTCTGTTAGGAGTGCAGCAGATCATGCATGCTGCACGATGAGATCCAGCAGTGCTGTGACCCACAGCTGCAGGGGTGCCACACWCTGCTCTGCTGAGCTTCACAGTGCCAGAGTCAGGGCATGCAAAGGAGATTAGAGCCCCACAGATTCCTGMCAGGATATTTGTGCTTGTGGTCAGGAAGAACCCAATGATCTGGGATCACAAACACTCTTTTTCTTTCGTTTTAGAGCAAGAGTTTGTAATCTACTAATTGTTCCTAGAAAAAGCTAATGGGCAATATTTAGTGGCAAACTCTTCTGTTAAACTGAATAGCTGTACATAATTCCTTTTGTTATTCCCTTCAAGGGCTTCTCTTCAKTCTAATATTAGACAAGCTGGTATGATTGGCCCTCTGTCAAATCTCCTTGTAGGAGTTGTGCGTTTCAGAATATGCAGAGTTGTTCAAAAGTGCCATGAGAAGCTCAGTAAAAGCATCCTRCTCTTCACATTGGAGTTATGCCATCATGCTCTCATCATGCTTTGAGCATCAGTTCCTTACTGGGAACAGGTAATTACACATACTTTAATTTTATCTTGTTGTTAGGCTCTTTTTGTTGTTGTTGTTSTTTTTGGTTTTYTTTTCCTTATGTGGACATTCTAAAGAAGAGCTATGGAGAGTTGGTCTTTTACAGGACTGRTTATTTCTTTAACTGAAGGCTTAGTTGCGGTGTTTAAAAATTTATAATTCCGTTAATAACCAGCCATTTTATTTTAACATCTCAAATTATCATGATTTATCTATTGAATTGGATTGATTTACATTCAAATGCATTTCCATTCTCCAGTTGTATTCATCTGCATTATATTAGAAGCTTTACTCTGTCAAGGAATCCTTTTAGTGTTTGAAGGAATAACTATTAAACTTTTCAATGACATCTTCAGGAAATGTTAACTCATTGATTCTTTTTCTCAAATTGTTATTTCATTGGGAAAAAATGTTAAGGTCTCTTATTTTTGTTATTTTCAAAATACTAGTATTCTCTGGGCTTTTCTCCCTTTGGATTTTGGAATCATCTTAGTAAATAGTGTCTTAAATTCACAAATTAAAAAAAAATCAAATCAATTTAAAAAACCAAAAAAGTTGCAGCCCACATTTTGCCCTAATTTGGGAAGAAGAAAGAGCACTTAGAAATTCCATAATATGGGAAACTAGGTTTTCTTTCCTATCTAACTGACAGCAATTTATGTGTGTTCCTCTTTTTCCAGTTGTGCACACAAGTTTCCTTCATCTTACTTTTCTCTCAACAGCTACCCTTATTGCTTTTGTTTGTTTAGAAATGCCCCTATTCTAATAGCTTGATTCCTCAAAGATGTTGTGAAATAATAATAAAAGATATGAAGGCCTTGTAAAAAGTTGTAATTAGTGTTTGTTSATTAGGTTCCTCAATTGTCTGGTTGATATGCAGAAGTTGATGGATGAGCAGTAGAGCTTCTGARCTTGACCATAAGGAGTTAAGAATGTGAAGCACTTTTGTGCAGATTGCAAATTGGCTGTTGCTAATTCTCCTGTCTTCACCAGTTGATGGAGTATCAATTAGCAAATATAGGTTTTAATGCTGCCTTTAATATTCATGATTCTTAATTGTCTTTGTTAATTGAGAAGAAACACTCTGGTGCACAATGCTTGACAGGTAAGAATTATGATCTGCTGCTTGTGTTGGCGGTTGTCCAGACAAAAGTAGGTTACTGATACACGGGTATGTGCAARCATCTCACCCACAGGTTTGTTCTTTTGACAGTGAATTTCCCTGCTTTTGATGGACCATCTGAGTAARGGAACAGCTGATGGTTAGAGGTAGAACATCTGAATAACCTGTTTTCAGGAATTAGTTTGCAGGTTCATTTACAACAGAGAGCAGGCACAAAAGAGAGATGGTTCTAGGAGCTGTTATCTAAAATAATTATAAGTATTGCAGAAATCATTGAGACTGAAACATTGGAGTTTTATACATGGTGAAAATATGTGGTCAATTTTTTTTCCCCCCAAATATGTGAGGTTTGATTTGAATATGTTTGCCTTTTTACTTAATATACTCTCTTTATGATGCTATGTAATTGGCTTTGTTTGGAATATTCTTACAATAAGTAAACTACATTCATTTATACATTTCCAAAGGCCATTTTTTTAACTTTCAAACAGTTAAAACTCTTACTTTAAATAAGTACTAGAGATGACTCTAAAGTCTAAGAAAGAGATAATCTAACATAAAATGCAATTAAAAAAAATGAAAAAGCAGAAATACTTGAAGTTCAGCTGGAAAAGTGAGTTGTTGGGCCTCACTAAAACTAATTTGATATAAGTTTGTGTTTGCTTTTGAAAGAGACTTGAGAGCTCGAATTATTTAAGTGCTTTCCAAATTTTTGCTCAGCTCCATAATGCTAAAAATTCACAGAAACGAATCATGTAGCAGGTCTGGTAAAGTATGATTGATGCTTTCTATAAGAAATGTTTCTAAATGAGGTTTTCATCATTCATATTCAAAGGATAGATTCTTAACTGGAAAAGGTGGTCATTTTGTGTTCCGTTAGGAACAGAAATGGCTTGATTTTTTAATTGTTAATTAAAATTAAAACTTTAATTTTTYATGAGGGTTGTAAAATAAATTGAACTGGAAGCGGCTTACACAGAAAATGAGACTTATCAGTTAATTTTATTGTCTAAGATTTGGCATCTTGGCTGATGCCAAAAGTGAGTCTCACTTACAAATTCACTTTTGTCAGAGTCAGCCTGTAGAAATTATAGCAGCATTGTGTGGCATGAGCTGCTCTGTACCAGATGGACTTCAGAGAGATAATGGAAGCAATATTGCTCCCAGCTTGGCAAGTGTTGCCTGGACTAAGCTGCCCAGCTGTACACCATGGGCTTCTGTGGAGGACTCGAGTAGGAATCCCATGCTTTGTAGGGTTCATGGATKGTTGCTGTGAGGGAGGGAGAAAAAGCTTCCTTCTCCACCCCTGCACAGGGACTTTTTATGAGGTACAGATAGCCATGTTGCTGGCTGGGACTGCCTCTTTAGCTGATGTTTTATTGTTGTAGCACTTTACACTTTCATGGTTGTGCAACAGTTCTTCTGTATTCTCAAATCAGAACAGTTAAAAGCATCCAGAATGAAGGATTGGTTGGAAAAT
The DNA here is from genome assembly GCA_003546035.1 of Mixornis gularis. Classification (NCBI taxonomy): domain Eukaryota; kingdom Metazoa; phylum Chordata; class Aves; order Passeriformes; family Timaliidae; genus Mixornis; species Mixornis gularis. The sequence goes on from QVAJ01000008.1 coordinate 1,154,689, forward strand.
AAAACTTGGAATAASAGATGCTGGTTAATAAAGATGAATAGGAGCAGGAAGTAATGCTTCCCCACAGACTCTCCAAATGTAACTGCTCAGATTGCTGATAGCAGTAGCCCAGTTATTAAGGGGCTACCTGTCCACCAGGGTTAGAAGGACATTTGGAAAGATTTGGGTTCATGGCTGCTCCTTCTGACATGCATGTGACTGCATCTGCACAATAACACAGCAAATCTGGAGATTCTAAATGGGGAAAATGACTGGGGAGGGGAATGGTGGGGGGAAGTTGGTTTAAGGTATGACATGAATTTACTAGGAACAAAATACTGAAAGGTTGGAGGGTTGACCAACAGCTACAAGAGCTAAATAAAAGTGATAGTTTTTTTATGGTTAGAGTATTTTTATTCTTTGTTGCAGAACTGTTTACATTTCTTTGTCGAAGCTCACCTGTTATGTTAGTGATCATGCAGTGTGAAGTGATTTATCAGCCTCGGGAGATGATGGTTGTACTTCCAGTGGAAGGTTGCCCTGTGTATGTAGAAATATCAGACTGCCAGCTCTACACCATATGCATTCTCAGCTGGTTACAATGTTTTGGATCATCAGTAATTGAAAATATGTGACTGCTACAGAAATAGGGTMTCAAGGGATATCACAGTATCTGGCTTACCTGGAAACACTTCAACCTTTGAAAATAGGCCTGATCTTCACCGCCTTGAGAATTTCTGTGTATCCTGACTTTTTCCAAAATCAGTGTTGTTTTGTCCATTTCCAGTGCCAGAATATAATGGAAACATATGTAACAAAAAAACCCCAGCRTCCCTCATGGAGTTGTCTGAAATCTGCTGAACTTTTCCTCTTTATTTAGGGAAGAGAGAAATTACAGTTGGGTTAATGTACTGAGAATTCAGATGTTCTGGTTCATAGATATAATCTGATTGTGTCTGATGAAGGGATTTTTGTTTGTTTGTTTTGGGTTTTTTTTTTTTTGGTTTTTTTAGCAAAGGTTTTTATATTTATTAATACTGTTTTCTGGGAGATTACAAGTCAGAGACCACTTTTTTCTATTACATTGTTTATGAGCTGAAAACTGTTGAAAGCAGTTGCACTTCAAAATTTCTATCAGTGAGTCAGATAGGCCMTGACTGTTTCATCTAAACGTTTTCTTCAGGGTACAGGTTTTTAACAATGCTTGGTGCTGRCTGTTTATTGATACACTGTGTAACAATGCATGGTAGATCTGGAAGTCRCTTATTAGAGATACTTCTTCACTTTATACTTACTGTAATTGATGGGCAGTGATACCTTAAGGGGCATATTTTTTTAATATGGTAGTGAGCATATAATTTAAATTGTGAGAGAGAAGTTTTAAAATCCCATTTAAAAATTGTCCTTAGTTTCTCAAGGATTCTTTGAATCCCCTTAATACCTTCAGTATGTTCAAATTTGTATAATAATCATGTGATTAGGCTGAAATTATCATGGCTCTTTTAACACTTGGTGCTTCCGTGAGCTTTGAATTGATGTAAAAGAAATGTGAAGTCAAAAATTACCTGAGCAGGAACCAAGAGGTGACATTTCTCCTAAACTGTGAAAGGAAAGTCTTGTTATTAATCTGCTATCACTTTCATTGTTGCAACTTCATGTCTTGGCTAGATGTGATGACTCAGGGTTATTATAGTTGTCAGTTCAGTACTAGAGCAGAACAGCCTCAAAAATGTCCTATTAACCTATCTCATAACCCAGTGCCAAAACACTTTCATCATCTAGTCTATTCCAACACGTTAATACAGCTAAAGATTTATTGTTTTATTACTCAGTGCACAAAAGTCAAATGAGTTCCTTGGTGTCAAAATAAATTTCCCAGAAATCATAACCCAAATCGCCTCTTCCTGTTTCTGTGCCTCCTACTAACTAGAGTTTCTACCCAGTCTGATTTTGGAAGGGTCCTGTGCCTTTTTATTGACATATGTACAATTTCCAGTAGCCTTTCTCTGGTCAGTAATATTTATTTTATCCTAATGACATATTAAAAGTTTAATGATTTCCCATGAGTCTCTTCTTGGTAATTATGTGTTTTTATAATTTCTGTAATACTATAATATTAAAGAGAAGTAGAGCTAGTCTTTATTCTTTTCCTATAGGTAAATGAATATAAAAGTTAGAAAATTTAGTCTAATGCTCAGTTGTCCTCAAAAAAATTTAGAAAAGCCATGTGGTGAGGCATAAAGATACTCCTGTCTGTTACTTGTGGTTGCTATTTCACTTGGAAGTAAAGACAGACCAGCTTATACTAGAGCTACTAATTAAAAAAGAGTCATGAATGTTGAACACAGATAAGTAATAAGATGTCACAGAAAGTGATTGGATTTAAAGGTGGCCTTAAATGGTCAGGTGGAATAGGCAGATTGTTTTATTTGGATACCAATTGCTTTTGTCTTCTCATTCTGCCCCCAAACACTGGGTGATCAGAAGCATGCATATAGAAGAAATTTCAATAATGATTTAATAAATGTAGCATTACTTATTCACTACTGTGCCTCTCGTTTGAGATAGAAGTGCATTACTAAAATATCGTAGCATGCACTGATACCACAAAATCTGTTACTGCTGTTCACAACACATTTAGAGTCAAGGTAGAAAGTACTCTTTGTTTTCTAGAAGCAGAAATAGTTAACTATGTATACTTTATAATGAATCATTCTCTTAAAAACATTCCTTATGGAATGTTAGTATTTTTCTTATTTAAGTGGTAATGCTTTTGAATACATGGATTTTTTTAAGGTGTTTGAATCACATTAGGATGCATTAATTACTATGAATAGGAATTATTTTCTTTAGAGTGGAGACTATAGGATACATATTTTATGAAATGGCATCTGATAAGAAATTCAGACTGGGGAAATCCCCTAAAAGAGAATGTGTAAGAATTTGGATATAGCAATGGTCAGAATGTAATTCCTTTATCTCACCAAAAGTTATTACGATTTGTATTTTGTTTGTTTCTCGTGAGGACAGAGCTAAGAATTTCTAGAACTTTATTTATTTAACTGAGAAGAAGCTCTACTTTTTGCAGAAGTAGAAGCTTCCTGGAAGCTCACCCAGCTTCACTTCCCAGCTTTGTTTCAGCTGAATCATGGTCTCATGCCTCAACCTTGTCTGGCCAATTGGGAATGTTATCTCCTAGCAAAAAACCCAAATATTTTCTCAGTCCAAGTGAGAGACAGACAGGCTCTCTTGCCCAAAGCGAAGAATCTCCTGAGAGACAAGGCTGGCTGAGGTTCAGGTGCCTGCCCAGAAGGATTCAGAGGACAGTCTTGATGGCCCTGTCCTCAAGCACAGAATTTACCTTCTTGTGATAGAAATGCTGTCAAAACCATCTAGCCCTAGAGCATTTCTGTAAGTGAGTAAATCGTTGTGTTCTGACATGCAAACATCAAAACTGTGGGCTTAGGTTTCTAATTGGCTCCAGACAGGGATCACAGTGAATCTGCAATTAAACACAAGCTGTCAGTGCAGTCCTGTAGGTTGAAAGCGTAATCCCCGTGTGTTCAGACAGGAAATTGTCAGAAGAGGCTGGGAGATGGCTGCTGCTGTGAATTACAGGGATGAGGGGAAATCACCCATCATCTGCTCTGCCAGTACATCTCCTCCTGGCCGTTGGTGGGGCTGGCACGGAGCACACGCTGCCTGTCTGGGCTCTAAGGGATGTTAGACAAGGCAAGAGGCAAAATAATGAACTGAAGAAACTTCAGATGTGTTCCCTAGTTACTTTCATTTCAGTGTAGGAGAGGCTCTAAATAGTTCATACTAGAGGGTGATTCTAAACAGTAATTGGATTTTTCCCTTTAAAAGTTAAGCATAAAAAGAAGGAAACGATTTAATTTTAAACATTGGATATGTAAAAGATTTTTATTTTATTATGCAACAAAAAAGATAATTAACCACTGAAAAAATGATGAAGAGTTGTTTTAAATTTTTTTACCTTTATTAATTGTTAATTTATTAACAACTCTTTTCTGACAGTTATATTCTAGCCAAGCATGAATTATCTGGCTCATTTGGTGGATAAGTTGTTGAAACCTAATGACCTGTGTGCAGGTTATATTAAATGATCAAGTGGTCACATCTGGCTTAAAGCTCTCAGCCCACTTAATGAGTGAATTACATAATTGTACCAAGAGTTGAATATTGGTTCTTTTGAGAAGCGCTGTTAATGTTTTGGATGGAATGTGTCAACCCACCTTCTTGTTTGTGTTTCACCCTCTCTAATGTGACTTCAATGTCATATATTAACTTTACACTGCTCCTTGTGCTGTTGGTTGGACAATATTACCACATTTGAGTGAGATTCTAGTTCCTTTTCTTATATTGATAAGTACACTTTCACCTTGGTTGATTGTATGGATTTCCAATTTTTTATCTTGGTTGCAAAATAGTGTGAGTCAAGGCAACAGTTTCTAGATGTTTGACTACTTCAGGCTGATTACTTTTACTTACTTATTTTCAAGAGTCTAAAGTTCTGCATCTAAAACATCTGAGCCATTTTACTGAATGTTGTGATGAAGAAAGATTTATATACATTTTTATGCCTTCCCTTTCCCTTGGTGACAAAGCATCTTCCCAGTCAAAATCCAACACTCCCTGAGAAAAAGTAGTGCTCTGGAGAATAGGTTTGGTGTTGAAAGTCTGCATCTACTCAGGAAGGATTTGTTAGTATTCATCAAAGATTTGGCTGGCAGGAGTCAGGCTGTGCTTTCCTTGTCACTTTTTTGTAGCAGCAGGCACAGCTGTGGTGCTGTCTCTAGGTAGAAAATGAGGGTTTCTCCTGCAAATCCCTCAGCTGCAGTCCGTGTGATGAGAGGAGTGACAGCTGTTTTGGTGAAAAAGACATGAGGAGGGATGCAAGTGGGAGCTGGTGACTGCTGAGAAAGGAGAAGTATATTGGGCAAAGGAGATCACCAAAGCACAGCCTTTCCTTTCCAGAAAAGCAGGATCCTGCAGTGAAAACACAGACATAGGAATTGCTGTTCACTTTTGACACAGCTTAGCTATTTCATGTTTTAATACTAAATCCTGCATGAATGTGACCTTTATAACACATATCTATCAATGCTTTGAATTTCAATTAGCAGAAGAGAACTGCTGTTTTAAAATAGCAAATCAGAACAAGACTGTGTTACAATAAACATCAGTCACTGTTGGGGGTATCTGGGGTAGGAGCCTATATTTTATTAGCCTTACAGAGAGTGGCTGAGGGTACTTGGTTTGTTCAGCCTGGAGCAGACTGAGGGGAGACCTCACTGCAGATACAACTTCCTCAAGAGGGGAAGAGCAGGGGCAGGCACTGATCTCTGCTCTGTGGTGACAGTGACAGGACCTGAGGGAGTGGCCTGAAGTTGTGTCAGGGGAGGTTTAGGTTGAATATTAGGAGAAAAGAGTCTTCATCTAAAGGGTGGTTGGGCACTGGAACAGGCTCCCCAGGGCAGTGGTCACAGCACCAGCCTGACAGAGCTCAAGAAGTGTTTGGACAATGCTCTATGGCACATGGGGTGACTCTTGGGCTTGTGTTGTTCAGGGCCAGGAGTTGAACTCAGTGATTTTTGTGGGTCCCTTCCAATGCAGGATATTCCATGATTCTGTGATTGCCGTGTAACGTCTGTTTTGCATGTTCAGGTGGTGGCTTGGTTTGGTAGCGCCACTGAGGGGAAGAGTGATGGATTCTGTCAGTTCCCTGAAACAAGGTGTTTATTACCTCTCACCCTGAGGTAGCAAGGGAAGAAAGGAGTAGGATAGAAAGTAAAGGAAATGTAGGAGGAAATGGTGTGAGACATGGGTAGACTTTATACATATTGTAGTGGAGGAGGCTGGAGCTTTTTTCATATTATCTATTTTATTTCTTTATCAGAAAAGACAATGGGCAGTCATAGAGGTGAGGTGTGTGTATTGACTGGCTGTGCATTACCTCTGGTTAGGAAAATCACTTATACACCAGAAAATAAACTTAAACATAGATCAATTAGTTGTGTTTATTGGCTCTTTTAGAAGAATGGTTGACATTATTCAGCAGCATGTGCTGACAGAATAAGTTACTTATGAATAAATACTTCCTTTTATATTGGTTTAGGTCTTGTAATTACCTGTAAAGGAGTCAGGCAGTGTGACCAGACCTAAGTTGTCTGTATTTATTTGATTTACACCTAGTGCTAGATTTGATAGCTTTTGCTTCCAAGATACTCATTGTGAGCTGTTCTGTGGGAAGAAAACTTATCTCCTAGTTTTCCAGCACTGCACAGCCACTTCAGCTTTCCCAAGTTGCCTTAAATAGTAGCTTTGATGCTCTTTAAAATATTATTTATGTGCTAAGTTTGTTTGCTTCTATAGCTCCTAAAATTCCTTGTGCATTATCAAATCTGTGGCATTTGTCACCAAGAATATTGTGTGGATGTGCCAGCTTTGCTGAGTTCAGATCAGTGGTTTGTTGTTGTAGGGTCTGTGTGTTTCAGTTTTGGATTTTTTTTTTTTTTTTGTTTGTTTGATCAAATTTATGAAGATGCTGCTAACTAAATATATATGGATTGATGCAGTTTCTGATCCCTTCATTATTGTCATATCTTTCTCTGAACATAAGAGTGTATCTAAAGTGGAATTTCTGCCTGACTTAGGAGTCTGAGGGTGAAAAATGTTGAAGATCAAATAGGGTAGCATAGAAACAGCATGCTTAAATTCTTGATTGTAAAAGGCACAAGGATGTGTGTTATATTTCAGTAGTCTCTTGCCCTTTCCATTCAGATTTTCTGTCTGAAATTTTAAGGGGAAAAGGGTGYGACGCCACTTTCCTCAAAGATTTTTACCTCTGTTTCCTATGAATTGATGCAGGTTACCAATTAGACTGTAAACATAATCCATCTACAAAGTTCCTCAGCTTTATCTCTTTGTATTTCTGATAAAGCTGTAGTTGGGGAAAAAAGTAATTTTTTTTAGTGGCTTCTCAGTCATTTACATAAGGCATTGCAACCGAATTCTAGTATTTATATTATTCAAATTATCTTGTGCTCTTTTATCCTTGATGACTCTGAATAGATTAAATGAACTTTGGGGATTTACTTTTAAAATGGCAGCAGACGTAAAGTCACTGAACACGTGTGTACATGCAAATATTAATACTCTGTAAAGTCGGCAGTTTATACTTGTAAATGTTAGATGCATACTGAATATCCTATGTTAAATTTTATTACATCATTTAGAATAAGAAATTGCTAGAATATAACCAAGATTACTTCCTGCCTTCAAATGTTCTATGGCTTTTTGGCAGGAGTTAGGGCTGTTAACCTCAATTGCCTGGCAAAAAATCCTGTTGTGGTAACTGTAGTCTGTCTAAATTTTCTCTGTAGGATTTCACCCAGATTTCTCATATTATTGTAAAATTATAACATTATTGGCCCAGAATAAAGTTCAGTCCCAATGGGGTGTACATTGTAGTGGTGGGCGAGAGATCTCTTTATCAGATTACTTTGAAGAATTTGTGATTGAGAAGGCTGTATAAATATAAGCTGTTGGTACCAAAAATAAATCAGTAATTAGAACTGACAGGAGTGAGGCAAAGCCATGTGAAATTCAAAATTTAATTTGATACATGAATATTTTAGAGCAAATTTGAATATGTGCTTAGTTTGGATGGCATTAGCTCTGGGCAGCAATTTGTTGTTGTAGTAGAGGAAAAAGAAGGGTTTATAAGGAGCTGTCAAGACCATTTTTGCTTAAAATATCCCTACACTTTCCACTGTACACCACTGAAGAGTACGATATAGGTTACTTTATACAAAGCTGTATATGGAACTTGACCCAATAATTTTCTTGGGACAAGATTAAGGAGAGTTTTATTTTACTTTTGTTTAAAAAGTGTATGACAACTTAGCAGGAAATTTCTGTCCTTTGTGTTGGATATTTCAAGCTGACAAGGATGCAGGGGAAGAGCTGAGATGGCCCCAGTGTAGCTCCAAAGGAGGCTTTGTGGCTGCTGCTGGCGAGACAGCTTGCTAGTCCTTGCCCTAAATGCATCGACTGCTTCTGTGCCAGCCACACAGAATGCTGCTTATTCATCTGATTTACTGTGGTGTAGTTTGCCTGCATTATCTGAAAATGTATTTAGCATGTGCCAAAACTCCATCGATTGCAATATAGCGTGTTTTGGGGTGGGGGAGTGATTTTAGGCACAAACTGAACCTGCTTTTCTTTTTGCTTTAAATTCCATTATCTGTCCAAATTGGGTATTTTGTTTTTATTGTTAGCAGGCAGTTGTGAATGGCAGCTGTTTACTGTGAGAACGTCAGGGTATTTCAGGAATCTTTAAAGAAAGAAAATGAGCTGTTTAATCATAGATCCTTTTGTCTGCCAACAGTAACTATTAGCTTGTGGCACAATTTTGTGTGGGGACAGGTAGGGAAGCTAAGTTGTTTTTTTAAGTTGAATAGTGTTTTGTTTGGTTTTTTTTTTCCGGAGTAAGTTTATAGAAACATAATATGCATTTTGTATGTAACTGGCAAGCTGTTCACAGTGAGATTTTAAAATGATACGATTTCCATTATCTGACCTTGATTTCATTAATTGCATGGTTTTGAGTAGGAAAATCATGCCTGTCTAAAATGGAATTTTTATTTTGTTCTGGGTTACATGATAAAAAATTTTATTGGGGTGGATGCCCCATCTGTAGAAACACTCAAGGTCAGGAAAAATGGGACTCTAAGCAACCTGATCTAGTTGGAGATGTCTTTTTTTTATTCCCTGGGAATTGGATTAGATGGCCTTTAAGGGTCCCTTCAGCCTAAACTGTGCTGTGGTTCCAGCAATGATTCCTAGCCATCTAAGGAGCTACCCTGCAGATCTCTGTTGCAGATTGGATAACCTGTATTCTGCCTCATCCTTTGCAATGCATTCATAGTCCTTACAGAGATCTGGATTTGGGATCAGATTGAGGTTCAAGATGGAAACATTCCTTTCCTGTCTTTAATACAGGTGATGCTTCTGCCTTCAGGTGGGACAGTTAATGCTTTTGTCTCTCCATTCTTTAACCAAAGGAACGTCTTTACGTTCTGCTTCTCATTTCTGCTTTACTGCAAGAATTCAGGCTCAACACACACAATATAACCTGTATCCAACCCTGTGTGTGTGTGCAACCKGCCAAGGTGTTAATTGCAGCTGATMATTTTGWTGCACTGTAACACAAAGCACATTGTATCTAGAGTTARGAGCTGGGGAGACATTACAGGTGTGCTCAGTACAGCACTTCTGTTAAAACATTCAGATCTAGAAATACATTCTGTGAGCTGCAGGTAGGAAAAGCTCMCTGAGAGGAGTGAGACAGCCATGCTTAGAACAAGAAGAACAAGGACAAGTAGTTAGCTTAGGCTCATTTATTATTGATGTTCTTCAGTAAAATTGAAAAGAAGCAGTGGATTGTACCAATTCTGTTGTCTGTAGGGAYGGTTATACAAGATGTGTTAAAATACAAGGTACAGTATAGGAGCTCCCAAAAATCTACTTTACATTCAGGAATTGTATAGATTTATGTATTGCAGACATCTAGAAAAAGGAATTTTTTTGTATCAGAAGAAAGAATTAGAAATCAAAATGTCCTGAAATCTAGAGGCAGTAGTTAATAGTGGCTTCAGAGCCGAAAACTCTTGGCTTAGCCTTAACAGAGTGCTCTGGTGTCTGAAAAGCTGAAGTATTGTAGGRCTTGAAGAAATTTATCAAGAGAATGCAAGTATGTGTAAAAAGCAAGTAAATGCCTCTATTTGGGATTTCAGGCAGGCAAGATTCCCGTATTATCCAAGTCTTGAGATAGGTGGTTGCCTAGCTTCAGGTGAAAGCTTCAGCAGCGGGTCTTACTCCTATTGTATCACTTACACGGGCTTTTGTTTTGCATACCAGTGAGAGACATCTTTCTCCTGCATATCCTGCACATCCCATGGAGGTACTGTRGAAGGCCACAGTACAAAAAGCTGATTAGAAAGATTTGACAAGTTCTTACTCTGAAGCTGATGCAAACGTGTTGAGTGATGTTGGGGCTCYTCTTGAGGTGTGTGGGAGCAGCCACAGGCAGACTGATGTGGAGAGCAGATACCTGCCATGTGCTGCSTAAAGGGTGTTGACACCTGCAGCAGATTTGCTGGGAGAGTGGCCTGACTTGCAGAGCGTGTAGTGAGGAAATCAAGATGTTGTAGGAATAATCCATCTTGGAAGAAGCTGTCACTGTCTCCCATGAAATTGCTGTGTGTGCAGCTGCCCGTGATGTATTTTCACAGAGCAAGGGCTATCGGAGCCATCGCTCACTTTTGTGCTGACACATCTGTATTTGGAAGTCTGCAGTGTCTCAACTGGCTTGGACTTAAAACATCATAGAATTGTCCAGCTTGAAATGATTTGGGGTTTTTTCACTTGCTTGTCTTTGCCCTTTCTCTTCCCCATTTTTAGTGGAAATTCTTGTAAGGACAACGATATTATACTTGAGCATAAGGCAAATGACCATTTTGAGCAATGCATTGGTACTATGCCCTACTATTTTAATCAGGTTTTAATTGCAGACAAGGTAGTGTAAAGAAAATGTGYAGATGTGGTGCTTAGGTACATGGTTTAGTGGTGCACCTGTCAGTGTTAGGTTAGTGGTTGGGCTCAATGATCTTAAAGGTCTTTTCCAACTTGAATAGTTTTGTGATTCTGTAACATTATTAAAATACTTCTATCCCTTTTTGTGAGAAGCATTCTGGGTTAAACCTCTGTCAAGTTAACCTTTTGGAAAAAAAAGCTATAAAATAAATTAAACCCAAAAGAATGCAAACATGCAAGCATATAATGGAAAAAAAATCCCAAATGTTTGAAAACAAACAGCAACATCCACAGTGACCTTATCCTTTGAAAATAATTTGCTTGTTAGGAGGAGCAATTTTTAGTCTCCAAGAAGATAGTAAAATCCAAATTCTGATTCCAAAGAGAGTAAAWGCAAGGGTTCAGACACTGCTGCTTATGCTTGAAAATAGACTTCACTTTATATAGCTGGCTTGAATGAATTTCTCTYAGCAGACACCCTACCACAGTGGCTTCAGAGCTAAGCAAAAATGCCACCTTTGCTGCTGCAGTCTTTCGTTAGTCAGGGAAACGAACAGTTAGTGTCATGCAAGATAAGGAACTGTTTCTTAAATAATTTACATGCTGTGTTAAATAGTGTTTGCAAAACTTTTTGTCTGAAGGGTAACTGTATCATGAAGTGTTGGCACAATTGCCTTAGTCCCCTGATACAGGTGAGGATACTGCTTAGTTCCCTGATACATGAGCAGATTAATAATGGTGCTTTGCTTCTGGTGAAAATCAGCATTTTCATTGCTGAAACCCTGATGGTTAAAAAAAAAATTGTTTGCTGTTTACATTCATATTAAAAATATGGGATGTGAAACAATCCTCGGAATCAAGGCAGAACTATCTCCTAAAGCTGTCGTAATTTCAGTTCCTTTTGTACCAGAAGCCAAAGTAAAAGTATTTGTGAACACCATGATCAGTAATTCCTTATTTTGGTTACAGAATGAATACAGCAGCTTTTTTGAATTTCTTCTTGTCAGTATTTTCTCAGTTTAAAGTGCTAATTAGCATTACATCCACCCCCATGTCACTAGAATATGATTGGCATTCTTAAAGGTAAACATTTAATGGCCTTTTTAAATCCAAAAAATGTTGTTAAATGTAGAAAGTTTCTCCTAGAGGGAATAATGGCTTGTGTGAATGTCAGYTCTAGAAGAGAAGGCTACTACACAACAGAAGTGACTTCTCCTAACAAAAATGCGTTTACACAGAGCAGCTAAAAGCTTTGACTTTCCCAAATAACATGGTAGTAATTTACTGTCAAACAGATTTGTTTGTAGGGAAAATCCATGGAAAATCATGGCCAGTGATTTTTATTTTTTTAAATTAATAAAACCAGAGCATAAATAAGGGCTTCTAAATCTTTGACACTGTTTTTCCATGAAAGTCCCCAGATAAATCAACACTAAGTAATTGATACACCTTCAGGTAAGGCATCAAGACTTCTGCTTATAAATCAAATACTTTCTCTCCCAAAATTAATATGAATATTGAAAATCAAAAGAAATTATATTTCCAAGCTATAATGGATATTGTTGAAAACACCATATGGACTTATTATTGTGATCTTATTTCCCATAGGTATTTGYAGCAGCATGAGTAGATTTTTGTGAAAGCATACTGCTGGGAAGTCTAGTAGAGTGTCTTAGTCCATATCTGACCCTGTGAAATAAAACTCAATGTTTAGAAATGCTTATTCATCATGTAAAAGCTTTTAAAATTTGGCCTTTCAAACTASCAAGTCCATAATTCTATGGGACCTTCAATATGCCTAATTGCAAGACAGGTCAGTATAGGTACTATAGACAATCAATTATTTAGGACACCTTAGCACTGCTTATGCTTTTAATGAGTTTCCTCAGGTGRAGTCCTGCAGCCTAAAAGGACTGTGTTGACTATAAGCAAGGTTTCTGCAATTTGTTTTAAATATACCTTTAGAGAAATACATTTTCTTGGGGTTTTGGGGTGGATTTTAGCCTTTGTTCTTCCCCATCAGTTTAAAACGAATTAACCAAATTTTGAAAAATGAAAACTATTTTTCTCTGAAGATACCCAGTTAAAAATGAAAGCTGCAGTTACTTGGACACTGTCCTTTCTCTTTCCAGCTTGCTGGTGGCTTTTCACATTTGAGTCTTTCAGTGCATGATATTTGTTTAAATTGCATTGTTGGTTTTATAGATCATCTTCAAATTTTTTAGAGGTCTTATTTAAAGCCATTGATAGAGCAATAAAAGTAGAAATTTATGCCACATATTATGGAATAAGGTCATAATTTTTGCTCGCTGTTGAACTCTTTTTGGTGTGTTATTACAGCCATAGTGAGAATTAGACAAGAAAGTTGAGTTGATGAAACGGAGGTGTTCAAATGGCAGTTGTTCACTGCCCACATCTGCTGTTTTAAGCTGTATAAGATAGAGACCACACAGTCCTTTTTGAAGTATTTTCATATTCAACAGAACAAATTAAATTCATTTGGAGAAGAGACCAAGCACCAGGATTTATGTGGGAATGCCRCAAATGACAAGCCCTCCCTAATGAATTGCATCAAAAGAAAAGTACCACCTGTCTGACATTATTCCAGACTTAATTACCCTGCATCACTTCTGACAACTGCAGAAAAAACAGACCAATGTTTCTGACCTCTAATTTGAAGAGATATTTCCATCTTGATGTTATTTTAATCAAATAGCACAAGGTCTCAGTTTTGCCAAGCCACAGCTGCCAGTCAAGAGAATTGCATTCTGCATGACAGCTCCAGATTCTCTTCATCACTATTTCGTTGCTTTCACTCCCATTAGGAAGTGTTACAACATAAGCCTTTACTTTTATATTATCTCTTAAAGAAAAATTAGTATAACCTTTCAATAAGCATACATGTGAACCACCACAGGTTTTTGTTCCTTGTAGACATATAAACTAAATGACATACAACTCCTTTTCTTCCAAAACCTTCTGCATCTGTAAGAGTGATAAGGAAATAGCGAATTACCCGTAAAAGAGCCTTAACTGCTTGATATTTTACCTAATTTTTGAACGCAATTATTTCTGTTCGGGATTTTAACTTTTTTTTTTTTTTTTTTTTTTTTTTTTTCCATAGACCATTTACTACTATCTGAAATTCTTTTTTTACAGACTTGAAAAATATCTCTCACCCTGGAATATTTAATATAAAAGTATAAATGTNGCATAGATAGGAAATTGGTGCTGGTGTGATTGATCTTTTTGTTTTCTGTAGTGCTTCCAGTTTCTAATCCTTTGTATCTATAGGAACAGAGTTAGATCTAGCACAGTGCTCAGGCAGAGAGGAGAGAAAGTTAAGGCAGTGTACAGCCTCAGTGCTATGCAGGGTTTGGGTGGTTTGTTTTGGTTTTTTTTTGTTTTTTGTTTTTTTGTTTTGTTTTTTTTTTTTTTTGCTTTCCATAGACCATTTACTACTATCTGAAATTCTTTTTTTACAGACTTGAAAAATATCTCTCACCCTGGAATATTTAATATAAAAGTATAAATGTTCTGTGGTGAACTGAATAATTAAGTGTGTCTAACTATATTTGAGATGATTRGAAAGGAGTGTGTGCATCTCTATGGCAACTTTATCTTCTGTAAAGTCTCTCCTTAATGTGAAAATTCAAGAAAATGTGTATTTGAATAGTTGAGGTTAAATTGGGAAGATACTCCAAATGTAAAGTCTGTTATGTATTGTGAGACATCTGGTATTTCTTGTAGAAATGAGCACGAAATTACCTCAAACTTGTGGTGTCAACAGCTAGGAAATGCTACATTTGATGATACTCAGGCAACTGTTCATTTTTCCCCAGTGCTGTTGTGCCTTTCTCTGTGGCTTTTAAGTGCACAGTGACATCCTGGTTCTCATTCCATGTAATCTCAGTGTTTCACAAGCTTTGGGCAGCCTGTTTTTCATGCTGCCTACGAGGCATTAACATCTCCATTTGACAAACAAGAAGGCGCAGCACAGAACTACCCAAGTTAGAATTACATGTTAAATTTGAGATCCATCTGAGAGGCGGCTGTAATCAGTTTTTCAGACCAGTTACTGCTGTGACTTGAAATGTTTTTAGGGCATAATTTTGTGGTAGATGTGGTGCGGGTATGTGTCTTTCTGTGTTACCATTAGTGCATGAAATCTTTGCCGGTGGGGTTAAATTCATAGAAATTTGGCATTCTCTCAATGGACTAATGGGCTCAAAAATAGCCCTGAGGGTGATTTTTTTTTTTGCAGACGTTTGACAATGCAGGAACAGTGAAGTTTGAGGCATAAGGAGATCTGTGATCTGTGCCTGACCTTGCTTCTCTCTCTGATTTTGCTTTGTTTTCCCTTCCCTCAAGGCCCGCCTGGTGGTCTGCCTTCATGTCCAACAGCTCACCACTCTGGGTTCTGCTCTTCAGGTTCTTGCTCTAGGACATCTAGTTTCTCCTCCATGGATTTTCATCAAATACAAATCAAATCAATTTTCATGAGAACTTGTGTGGTTTTGGGGAAAGGGTTGCTTTTTGGGTGTTTTTTGTGGTTTGTGGGGGGGCAGCTGTTTTTGGTTTTGTTTCGTTTTTTTGTGGAGGAGGGTTGCCTGGGCTCTGTGATGAGCCATTTGTTCTTCACTGGTTTTCATGGTATTTTTATTTTTATCTCACTTTCCAGTACCAGTCTTACTTCTTATTCCACACTTACTGAAGGAAGTGCTGGGTGGGGGACATAGCACAAGGACAGGGGCTTCACTTTTTGTGCTCACTGTGATAGAAGTCAGTAAAAGTTAAGAAAAAGGGAAAAGTTCTTTTTTGACCTCTCCCTGGTGCACTGCCGCATGCATTGTACTGAAATACAGTTCCCAGGTTCTTCTAGTGACTGCAACTTTTCCCATTGCAGATATTTTCTTTCTCTCACTCCTCTCACAGGGAATAGAATGGGTATGTTCCAAACAAGGAATACTGAATTTGCCTACAAGTCCAATAACACATTGAGATACCTCCCAGGAAAATAGCCATACGATTAATATTTCTGATAGGAGAAAATGTTTTCTCTAGCCTAACTCTCAAAGCTATTCTTAACTGTAATTTTTAATAGTAGAAGTAAAAACACAATTATAGAAATTTTAGCTTGACTGGACTGTGTTTGATAAAAGGGTAGAATGGAAACCTCATGACAGTGTCASTGACTTCTAAATAGGTCTTATATAATCAACCTTGTTCAAATCAGTCATAATTTGGACGCCTTTATRGCTTTACAAAGGAGAATCTTAATCTCCTTCATAATGACTAATAAATCAAGACTAAAACCATTGGCTTTGGGTTGGATACAGCAGCTGAAATGCAGAAATTAAATGGCTTAACTTGTACTCTATTGTGGCAGAAAAAAATCAGATGTTATGACCTCTTTTTTTCAGTTTTTMTCATATAATAATWTTCTATTACAGTTATTCTTAGTTTCACACCAGTTGGGAGGATTTTTGTGAGCCATCCTTTAGGCTGCCTTTGGGTGCAAATTATGATATCCATACTTTCGGTCTTTTTAGTCTTTTCCATTACTCTTAATCACCCCATTATCATTTCCAGCATGAGAGTGAATTGTCATGCAGGATATTGAAGAGGGTGAGTGCAGAAAGATTTCTGAACTGGAGACATCTGTTATATCTCATGCAGTGGGACAGGTACATAGTATTCGTATCTTCTGTAGTCAAGCTTGTTGATAGATGTTGAAACATGAGTTGTAAACAGCTCCTCTACCTGAAATATTCCAAGCACTTTCAGTCTTATCGTTCTTTATATTT
This sequence comes from Mixornis gularis, assembly GCA_003546035.1. Classification (NCBI taxonomy): domain Eukaryota; kingdom Metazoa; phylum Chordata; class Aves; order Passeriformes; family Timaliidae; genus Mixornis; species Mixornis gularis. Next base: position 1,171,095 of record QVAJ01000008.1, read on the forward strand.
CATGCACTCTTTGACAAAAAATACTTGTGTGTGGTGAACCTACTTTATTATTTTTACCACTGATACACCTAGGTGTTAGTAAGGCATCATGCTGGTGACATTAYCCTATGCTTTCCAGTGTTGTGACTTTGCTGTGCATCCCTTCCTGTTCTTCAATCTGTTGTTTGCAAGAAACCAACTTTGTTCAGTCTGGTTTTATAGTTAGTGTTACTTTATCCTGTGCAAAATTTACTGGAAATAAAAGTTCATTAAATCAATAGCCTACAGAAATACTCTGTTTAYGTTGGGTTTTGTCTTCATTTCTTTCTAAATATGTCTATTAGTGTGCAGAGAATAGGAATTTTGAGAGTCTTTAGGCTGGGCATGTTCTGGATAACCAGAGGGAAGAGATGCTGGAACTGCTACTTCTGGTTTTGTGTATAAACTACAAAAATTTGGATTTTATTTTATCTTTCCATAAATGGCAAAACAATCATTCCTATTTCCCTGACTTCTGTGGCCGGTCCTGGAAACGGTTTCCTGTGGTTTATCCAGCTTGGTGAAGTGGCTGCTCAGCTATTCCTTATTTTTCAGAAAACATTAAAGTGGCTGTTGTTGAAATGAAATATTACCGAGGTCCTCCTCCCAACAGCAGGTGTGGAGCTATAATTGGCCATTAGGATGTCATGTTTTGGTTGGAGACTTTGAGTGGATAACAAAGCTAATTTCTATCGCTACAAGTTCTCTTTTATTACARGGGAGAACTCCAAACCAGGTCATGCTGGTCACAGAGGTAGTGGCTTATTTTCATCAGTGAAACCAATTAACTTTCTCAACTTCAGAGCTCATATTTCAGTGTAAAAATTTCAGCTGTGTAAAGGCACTGGAAACTTGATTAACACATAAATAAATTAAAYTTGCCCTAACAATTAAAAAAGAAAAAAAGCAAGCCAAGAACTCCAAGCCTTTTTCTTTTTTCAGTAATTTGAAAAAAAAGACAAACCAAGCAACTTTTTTTCCCATTACCAGTAATTTGGTGTTGTCTGTCCTTGAAATCTGACATGTGCAGCTTTTTCATTTATTTACTTATATTGGAATACGTGACTTTACACAAATGAATCTTTTATTATGACCTCTTATCTGATGTTTTACTGTCTTGGAAAAGTTGGATTTTACAGGCCTTTGACCTAGCTTTTTTGGAGGGTTCTTCCCCTTTCCAGTAGAAATAAAGCAGATTGAATTGTACTTCACCAATTGTCTAAAATTGTATCAATTTAATGTTATTTTATTTTTTTAGAAGTAGCTTTGGAAAAATTCAAATATATTGTTGATATTTAACCATCAGTGGAATTCTTTTCCCTGATATAAGCTGATGAGAAGCTGTAGAACAACCTTTTTTCATAGAAAATTTTTAAATTCAACTAATTACATTGAATATCAGAACTAATTAGGCCTGGAAAAGGAAGCACTTTGGGAATGGTATAAAAAAGAGACCATAATTATTTAGTGTACTTTGAYAGAGCCGTGCAAAAGAAAGCTAAGAACCAGAGAGAGGATGCTATGGTAATACACATGCTAAACATGCATAATTTTAGCATGTGTAGTCATGAATAGCTGGAAAAATGGATCGCAGACAGCAAAAGCAATCTGGTTTTCCATGCCTTTTTTCTCTCCTTTTAAACGTTTTCTATTTCTTGACCTATGAGATATAAGCGTTCTAAGTTTTAGGATAATGAGCAACAGGGGAGAACTGTGAAATCTTCCTGCCTTGTTGCTCTTCATTTTCAGGGCTTCCCTTTGTGTTTCTCTCTTGGGGGATAGATAATACAAGGTGGGCAATTGTGATGTTGCAAATTACAGATTTATGAAATGATGTTAAATTGTGTGTGGAAAGGTAGCTCCTCCTAATCTTGGTTAGTCCCAAGCCATGGCTTTTGAAAAATCATGGTTTTGCCCTGGAAAAGACTTGAAGAAAGAATTTATGAGAATGTACAAAAACGTCCTTGCAGAAATATGGAYGGTGTACGTGGGCTTATGTTCTTCCTGAGCCAAACACATGTTTTATTAGGGAGCAGTTCTTTAAAAACTGGCTTTGCTTTGAGGAGTCAGCTGAATTGGGGTCTTCTTCTGGGTCTGGAGTGAGGTGCCTGTGCCRTGGGTCCAGGTGGGCTGATCTGGAGGCACTTGTGTCCTGGCTCTGCTCCAGCTTTGGCACCTCCAGTTTCCTCCTGTACAGGAGCAGTGTTGATCTGAAGTGAGCAGAGAGCATCAGCTCTGGATGTCTTACATATATTTGTATAGCACGTGTAACACCAAGGTGAGGCCACAGTAAATCTGGRCCTTTTCTTGCTGTTGAGTGTTTTTTTTTTTTCCTGTGTCTGGATTCCTGCAGGCACCTGGAGCTTGAGACCAGCTGAGAGCTCTCAGAATAGCTCTCCCTATGTATTTTCTAGGAAACCCTAAAGTCCATACAATAAATTGGTTTTACTGTAGTTTTAAAACACTGAAAATAAATACATGTCATCTAGATACTTAGTCTAACAAGTCTGAATTACAGTCATTAAGTGTGAAAAAAAAACTTTTTAGGAATTTAAATCTTCCTGGAAATATGTGCAAAAAAGTATGATTTTCGAACAGATGCCAGTGATAGTAAAAACTTTTTATTTTATATTTATTTCTAGTTTTACTACTCTAAATTATTCATTCAATTTTAACTGCAGATTTCTATTTGAAAAGTTATCTAAACCCTGACATTCTATCAAATAAACTGACTCACAAGTATTTATTGAAATTATATGAAGAAAGTTTAATCCTAATTCTTACCTTTTTATGCTAATAACAATCTCAGTTATGAAAAGGAACTAAATAGACACAGAAATTTAAGTAGCTGCAAATTCTTGAAGCTGAAAGACATCACTCTGAGAGGCGTAATAGATRCTGATGGGAAATACAAACCTGCTCAATAAATTAGGAGTTTCCAGAGATGCTCCAACCAAGATTTTATTCTAAGTGTTTTCCTTTCAGTATTTATCTTACATGTAAACTTAGATTACTTTGGTAAAACGGTTTAATTTTGTATATGCAATTCAGTAGAATAGTTGCTTCTGATGCAAAAACTTCTTTAATAAAATAACATGCTTTAGTCAAARAAACCCCTCAAGCACCACTTTTCATTATATATAGGAATGTGTATTAGCTAGCCTGTTTTAAATATTGCTGAAAGCCTGCAGTCCTAACAGCACAGATGGCTGAGTAACTTCATAAATCTCAGTCTTTTTTTTTTTTAATGGCATTTTGTTTATTGATGATGCATTATGTAAGTGATACTGGCGGGTTATATCTACACATTTGCTGCTGTAAATCAGTGTAGCAAATTAATCACTMTAATAGTTCCTAATTTTTGAAGGTATCTTATGACAGGTTTTAACATGGGAAGCCAAATTCTATTGTCTTTCTGTACAGGTATCAACTCAATTTCTTTTTTTAGGTTCACTGAAATGGTTTCAGATATGTTGAAAACAAAGTTAGACAAAATAAGGCCACAGTAAAGTCTGTGTCCACTTCAAAAATGAGGTTTATACAGGCTGAAGTAATGGGATTGCTTTATGTTTAGGAAAAGTAGCTATTTAGTAAGTGATTAGTTAAAAGGTTACTATTTTTGGCACTGTTAAATTGTATACATCTGCTTAAAATGCTCTACTTGGCTTTTGGAGGCCTTTGTTTATGAACAGACTACAAAATTTTTCAACACAGTCATCATCCACAATTACTGAAATTTCAGTGAATAATTATTAACACACTGAGGATTTACAAATATTTGTAGTTCTCCATTCGTATTTTGAAATTACGAGCACTAATTCCTCATCTCAAAGTAAATTTTGAATTATCCAGCATTAATATGTATTTCCAATTATGTTTTCAGGGCTACATTTTAAGCTGTAGAATTCACTTGGAGCTTTACATACACAGAATAAACAAAACTGAGGGGTTTACCTTACTCTCCATCAGGAGCAATGGTGAAGCTTGAGCACCTAAATACTAATAGTACAAATATTTCATCCAACTGGAGTTTTGAAATGGAATGAACAGTGACAGGACTTGTTTTCATATGACTGATACCTTAACAATTAGCATTCAACTCTTGATTGATGTGTAATCTAGTGGCATTTCAGAGTAGTATTAGGCCACTTACAGATCTTGGGCAGTTTTCTATTTATTAATTGATTATGAAAGGTCCTGGGTTACTTTTCTTTTCCACTGATGTCGCAAGCAAAACAAACTGTTGTGAACCAAAGACAGATTTACTCGTGGCTGCTCAGGGAATGGTGTCTTTCTTCCAGCCACCCCAAGGGAAAAAATAAATACTGGGAGAGCAAAGCAAGAGCTACGTCACAGCTTTTGCCTGATCCCCTGGCTTTTGTCTTGGCTGTGCTGCAGGAAAATCCTCCCCTGAACATAGTTTTGTCTCACCAGCACACTTAACGCATGCAGGGATAAACTTAGTCACTAAGCTGGACTGAAGTGAAGTGTGGCACACACAGCTTAGAGAGGGTCTAGTTGGTGATACAGATGTGGCAAACTGGATTAGATCACGAGCTCTGCTTTCTATCTGTCTTGAAACATACATACGCATGTATACACACACACACACACACACACACACACACACACAAAAAAAAAGCTTTTGTGCACATCTCACCAGTGAGTAAACCAGCACATTTTAAGTGAAGTTTTGATGCCATTTCTTCATGTAGAATATGAGAAAAGGGCCTTTGATAGTACCAATATGTATTTTTTCTTTTAGCAATATGTAATTTTTCATTTAGTAAGAGGTAATACATGTGCTTAACATAAAGAAGTTATTTTTGTTCTGTTGGGCAGCGACTCTTGAGTCTTATCAGTTTGCACTTGCAGAGAAAGCAAGAGTGCTATCACCTCATTAGAAAATCTTGTCCTGTATARTGTGTTTATTAGTAGGGAGACTAGTACAATGATGTTGGAAGTTTAGCTGCGTCTGTTTTAATGGGATCAAGATATCATAATGGTTGCCTTTGATAACTGTTAGTATATGAACTATGTCATAATTAAGTATGTTGCTTCTCTGTTAGTTGGGAAGGGAAATATTACGGAAAAGTGAAGTATTTAAAATGAATGAAAAAATGCTTTGTGATGTCAAGAAATGTCACTACTCCTCAGTTTTCATTTTAAATTTTTAATTACTTAAAGCACTTATTTAATTTCATTCTAACCATATTAAACAGCTAGTAGAATAGACTGGGAAATTTCATTGTATTAATTAAATGTAACAATGGTACTCTATCCAGACGAGAGATAATATTTGAATCAATATATGTTTTCCTTACTTGTTATAAAAGAACAAATTGTATTTTCAGCAATTCTTCTCCTTGATAGCAATTCTATAGATGGATTTGCCCTTTAACTCAGGGTATTTCCATCCATTTAATTATTGAACAACCACGGCCTTTCACAGTCTTTTTAACAACTCTGTTAATAACTCTTCATGTAAATTAGGAATAAAATGTTCTTTCCTTACGTATTATTGTAAGTTATAAAAACCAAAACGACAGCAAAAAGAGGCCACAAATAAAAATCGGGTTATGTACATGTCTCTCATCAATGCAAAAGCATTTTTCACTGCTTCACATGGGAATAAGTGGCTGTGACAAAGTTCTAGGGCTGATAACCAGGCTGCTCCCTGCTTCATCTGCAATAGTAAGGGAGAAGACCCTAATTGCTAATTTTAATTTTGGAGGAGGAGCATCATACCTAATCTAGAGTCTAGGCATTCCTCAAGCGTTTCAGTTAGCTCAACTTGCATGTAAATGCAATCTGAAGAGTGCTTAGCATGTTTGTGTCCATATTATCTTCACTTAATGGCTTGCTTGTAAATCTTTGTGCCATCATTGGTGCAATTTTGGAGCACTCTGTATTCTATTGGCATCTTTTCTGGGTAGGGGTAGGTTTATGGGAGTAGGGCAGCAGAGAGGTCAGCATGCCAGCCCACCTTGTAGAAGAAAAATTGGGTGGACTTGTTTTGGGTACTTGAGTATTAGCTGTGGTGCAGAATATATCTGGAACAACTTTTGGCTGGTGAGACTTTCTGTACCAGTCTATTTGCTGACACAGAACTGGCAGAGGTGGCAGTGCTTACCTGGCTTCTCACAGTAATAGTGGATTTTTAGTAAGGTGCAAAATACAGAGCAAGAGGGACTGCCCTGAAGTTAAAGGTGGTGGAGGGTGAATACATAAAATGTGTTAATACAATATATGCTTAACACATTCAGGCATTTTTAGTCTTCAGCTAAATGGTCAGGTTTTTCAAAGAAAAATACATTGATACATCTGTGAAGTAACCCAAAAGTTCTGACTGGTTGGACTTGTTACTTTAAATATTTGTTGGGAGATGACTATTTCATTACAGGTCTCCTGTACCTTGTGTATACATCTTGCAGAGAAATGTAGAGGCAATACTTAATCTCAGTGGTTGAGGAGAGTAGTTTGCCAAAAAATAGTCAGGGATAGGAAGAACACACACAATCTCCATGGTCTTTGTTACATATAGCAGCTCTCAGAAATGTGGTTAATGCATTTTAATCACCAGGCCTAATTGCAGTTTGTAAAGTGAAGATGACAGCTAGTAATAGCATTGAAGAGAAAAACCCAGCTGCAGTCTAATACACACTATAGAAGTTAAAAAGAGCTGCTTACACATATAGGTTAAAGTTTATGTTCCTGGAATAAATAATGAATTATGGAACAAGAACCAGATTTAATGCTCACTTTAGTGCCATTAGAACTGAAAATGATCTCCAGGAATACTTAGAAGGGAGGTGAACACTTGCTTGAACAGTTTAATAAATGTCATCAAAGGTCACTGGATGTATGTGCCATCTTCCAGAATTGTATGGAAAGCTGTGCTGATGTACCAGTGCCTTGGAGATGTGGCTGCTTGAACACTTGCACAAGTGAACATCATATGGGTGAATGTTTTGCTTCTATCACAGCCAAGCAGTCACAGGCCTCTGATTTATCTGGAGGTCAGAACCCACTGCAGAAACTTCCGTACTTTAACCATGTGTACCCTTGGGTAGATGTGTGTATATCTGTCTGTTTGAATTGGTGCTTTGGGTAGTCTTAAGGTACATTTCACTTCAATACAAATACTGCAAAATTCGAATATGGATGCATTTGAAAACTATCTCATGATGATTTTTTTATTGTTTACAACTTGCTTCTGAATCACCCCATTGATGTCTTTGTTTTTATCGTCCTCTGAATGTGCATCAGATTTCTAGCTAAATTTCAGTGTTCTAGAATGAATATTAATTGATCTACATTCATAACTGTATGGTGTAAGTGCACAGAATTTCAATACCTTAAWTTTTTTTTTCAGTACTAATTAATTCTCTAAAGCAGCATTTAATATTAAAATAATTAATTCTGTAAAGTAATATCTAATCTCAACTTTTAAACTTGTAGAACGCTTATGTTTCTAACAAGGCCTGTAGGAAAAATCAAAGGCAACTTTTTGAGGGTTTTGATCTGCTACTTTCACTGCAATCATAGTAACTGTGTGTTCCTTAGAATAGAAACATTTTCAAAGATGTGAAGTTCTATGGAAAATATAAATTAAAAGAAATAAAAGCTTGGGAAAGCTATTAAGCTTTAGAGACTGATGAAGGACTATAATTCCATAATTTACTTATTTCTTAATGTTGGCATTATACTTGTTGCAGTCATTTCTATCTACATTGCTTAGACTGCCAAGACTGTAATCCTCACTAATGAGAATAATCCAGTAACATGCATCATTTCAAGCAATGACACTGATTTTTCACCTCCTTCCAGCCAGGATGGAGACTTGTCTGACCAATGTCTGTGAAATAGGAAAGTACTTTCTTTTTCTTCTCATATTTTTTTCTGTATGTACAGTATTATTTATATTTTTCAAAGTTGAAATATAAGGTAGGTTCCTTTATGTTCTAGCAGAGTCTTGGGCTACAAGGAGTGCTGTGGGGAATGTCTTGACAGTGCAGTACATTGGAAAGTAGGTGTACATCTGTTCCATTTTAAAATAAAAACCAGTGGACCCTTAAATGCTCACCTTAAATTGAGTGCATTTAAATAAATCAACAACCAAAAGGAAGATGACTTAACTGTTTGTTTCTGAGGCTATAACCTTTTTCAATATTTTAAATATATATATATATAAGTCCCAGTGATGACCTGTCTTATTGGCTGATTGAATGTTATATTTTGTGTGAGATTTGTGTTGTACAAGGCAAAGATGACAGCGAAAAATATTCATAAAGTAAAGCCAAGAGTGTRTGTTTCTCTGGCTAGTATCCATATAATATAATTACAGTTCTCTTACAGTGTGAATSCACTTTTATAGAAACATTGTCCTATTTCCATTTACTAACGTAATTTTTTTACTATGTAAATACTTGCTTCTTCTTGAAGATAACTTAAACCACATTATAGTCAGTTTTAAAATTTTGTGTTCATACTGCTTCTTTATCGTGCTTCTTTCTTTATCTCACTGAGTAGTTCTTTCAATATATTTACTGTTATAACCTAAAATTGTTTTCTCATGAACACCCTTAACTTCATGGTGAAATAGGAAATGTTAGGGTTAAGGTTCTCTGTTTAAGTTTGTAGTTTGGCTAACTTTGCTTAGTCTAAAATGTCAGCATCCAATCAGTCTGTGTTCTGGGTAGCTTCTTACCATGTGTAAAACCTAGCAGGGAGCAAATATCTGCATTATATTCTATTAAATACCATCTACATGCCTAATTATATGAACAGAGTTTAGAAGCTGTCTTAAGCTTTCTTCATGTCCTTGAGCAACACATTTGACTACAGTTGGAACAGAAATAATTTAAAAAGAACGATTTTTTTTTAATGCATAGTGATCTCCTTAGCTGTTAAACAATTTAATATGGAGAAATGTGTATTACCAAAGTTATTTTCTATTTAAGACCTAATTTTCAATAGAGGAAACATGTCAAAGACCTGAAATTCATTCAATTTCCTTATTACTGGGAAAGTAGAATAGAAGCATGCAAAATTTTAAGATGTCCATTTACAGTGCTTGAAATGTCACAGTCATGCCAATTTGACCTTTGTAAGTTGTTTTGAATTAWTTGTAAATTGTTTCCATGTTACTTTTATTAATGTAGCTGCCTGCTGCATGATTTTCAAGTTCTTTCATTACAAGAATGGCAGTATTTTTAATTTCCAAAACCGGCATTTGGTTGCAAACCCTCTGGGTCCTGCTGTGATGTTAGGTGGAGCCTGAATGTCATAGAATCATTGTTTCTGACAGCTAATCAGATATCCAAATGATTTAACCTTTATGTGTCATTGTCATCAAGCTGATGATGCTGATGAAGAATGCCTGACAATTAGTGATGTAGAAATACCAAAATAACAAAGACACTATTTATGTGGTTGCTAAGTTAGTTGTTAGGTGTTGCAGATATTAGAGGAGTAGCCAACTCATTCCTCACTTCTCAAAACTCAGAAATAACTTTCTTTTTGGTTCTTGTGTTGGCCAAAGAATACTGTTTTGTGAGCTGAGTAAAAGGAGCAGGATATTGCAGTCATTCTGGTTTTCTTGATCCTCATGCTCACTGGATAAGCCTAAAGATCCATTGCACAGTGGATGGTAGATGCCAGCATGAGATTCASACAATATTCTGAGTTGGAAGGGGCCCACAAGGATCATTGAGTCCARCTCTTRAGGARAAGCTCCAYACAGAGACTGAACCCACAATGTTACGTGTTATTAGCACYGTGCTCTGACCAACTGAGCTCATCTCAGCATCTGCATATCACTATTTAGTTGTTACTGAAGCTAAATACTGCCTCAGGATACTTGTGCTCAGATCCATCTGAATACCTTCCCACCATTAATCTTTATATATCCCCTTTTATCCTTTTACACATTAGTCCCAAGGATTTTATATGCTCAGGAATTCTACAGTGTAACTGTGAACTGTGGGGTGAGCGGGTAACCAGATTCAAATTTTGGAGTGTGAAAACATTAAAGAAGCTAAAGGGTGCACAAAGAAGATGTATTAATAATAAATTAAAGGAGGAGTATGAAGAAAATAGGAATTATACCTGATTTAAGCAGGGGAAGAGGGTGTATATTCTCTACTGTGTTTGCATAGAACTGTTTTGTATAGTGCTATCTGAACTTCCTCAGAATTATTGGGTATAAAATTTTTTGATTCATTCTTAACCATCATGCTCTAATTTCAGTGATTTTCCCTTGGTTCCTGTCCAGGTTTTTAGTAGCTGTCAAAGCCACAGTGTAATAGTTTCAGCCTTGTTGGGTGACATTTTATCAGTAGTCTTTTTAGCTGAATCCTCATTTCTTCTCCTTCCTGTCCCAGTAAGTTATCCATACATTTTAACATTCATTTTAACATATTTTTCCTTCCTTCCCTTCCTCTGCTGGCTTATGAGTTTTCTACGCTGACCATTTTCAATTGATCTCTTGTACATCCTCCAGGATAGAAGCCCAAACTGAAATTTCAGTGTCTRTTCACTCAGTTTCTCTATTAGGATGAATGTGATCAAAATATGTATGCAGATTGATTAAGGTGCCTCTGAAAAGCATTAGGCTACAAAGAAGATGACTTTTCTTTACTGTTGCAAAAACATCGGAATAGAATGACAATATGTTTCTTCAGTGTAGTTTATGATCTTGTGAAATGTCACACTTGCCTTGAGTTGTCTAGACTGGAAAAGAACAGCTGTAAAAAGAATGACAAATAGATGTTTTTCTTCTTTTTCTGTAGTGAATCTATATTAAGGAAACACAGCTCCTCTCAGTAGAGCTGATGAGTTGGCACTGAGCTGAAATAAAAATYGATGTTTGTAATAGGTAACTGTCCTAGCATCAATACTGATATTTCCTAATCTTCAGTTAATGTTATAGATATGAAATCCTTCATTGAAAGTAGTTCTGAATGATGTATGCAATGAAAAAAAACCCACTGATCAATGTACAGAGTACATATAGGTAGTAAATATATTAGTTGTCTCAAATGTTCATGTCTGGTACAGCCAGAAAATCCTACCTTCAGTTGGGAGGGCATGAAATCTGCCAGGATATAAATACAATTTGTTATTGCAAATGTTCTTGTGACTTGCTCAGGCAATGCCCACTTAATAAGAAGATGAACAATACTCATATTAAAGCTAATTTTAATAAATATTTCACTAGCGCTTCAAATATTCTGAAGTGGAGTAAGAATTTCAGGCACATGTTACAAAATGTTATAATTTTAAAAACTGCTCCTCCCTTTACTTCTCCCCCTTCCCCAGAATGGAAAAAGTACCTCAAAATATGGATAAGGGAATTATGTATATCCTCTTTCTTCCTTGCTATCTTAGTGTCCCTGTACACTTTATTTTTAGCAATTCTTTCTACTCCACTCTCCCAAGATAAATTTAAGATGTTGATCTTTGTCCCCATGTGTGGATGAAAAATGTGTTCAGCCCCAAACTGAGTACTCAGTTTTAACAAATGCATTAATGTCAGGCAGGTTAATTTTGGATAGGATTTCAACCTAATTTCAGTTAGTACTGTAGACAACTTAAAAATAATCTGAGAACCTTGTGCAAAGTTGTAAACATAGGCTTAATAACACATAGCCAAGTATGTTGTTTTAGTGTATTATTTAGATAGTAAATTGTTCTTAAGCAGGACCTGTGCCTGACTGCTTAAGAGGAAACACATCCTGTAATTCCTGTGTGTCACAGGCTGCYCCCTCTCACTGGGGTGCTGCAGAGACAGAGGCTGGACCAGAAGGCAATGCTGTTGTGTAATTTGATGGACAGGGGTGTCAATTTTCCTAAAATGTCAGTTGGGTTCTTTTGTTCCAGTCAGCCTAACAACCAGCAGGAGGGCTGAGCAGCAAACATTGCCTCCTTCCTCCAAGCACATTGAGATTTCTGCTACTCAGCCTTACAAGTTATTGGGTACCTCACCTTATATGCTTCTCTTGTCTTCAGCAATGTGATTTCTACAGCTTATAATGTCTATTCTCTATAATGATAACTTTTTCCCCACTGGTTGCTGGGTAAATACACATTTTGAACTATTGGTGGCTCTGGGCACATTCCTGAGTTCTAACTTTAATAYATTTTATCTTAAAAATTCTAAAAAAATCAATCACATTCTTTGTAACAGTTTTTGCCATCTTTGTAGTGAAGTTTAAAACTCATTTGTATGGTGCTCTCATTTTTCACCTTCTTAGAGGGAAAAGAGACAAACACCTCTCCCATTCTTCCAATTTGAATGTTTTTTCTTTGTGTGAGAACTGAACAGTCACTTCCCAAATAAAGCTGTTAAATGAAGAATAGAAGCCTCAGAAGGAAGCTGAAGGAAAAACAGTCTGCAGTAAACATTGTGGCTGTTGGCAAGGTGTTGCTTATGAGCTGTCTAGAAATTCAATTATTTTCTTTTTCTTTTCAGGAGTGTTTGATATTGTGGGGCATAAGGAATACACATTTAACATYCTTTGTAATCCAGGTTTTCTGGGAAGTGCTGGAATTTAGATTTTATCTGATTTGTATTAGCCTTTACCTGTACACTTGGAGTTTTTCCAAATATGGGGTCCTACTGGACAGTTGTGTTCAGTATGCCAAATATTCAAATCCTAATGTGTATTTCTCAAAATTTAAGATCTTTCWGTCACTTGTCCAATTGAACCACTACTAACAGAACAAAATAGCTGTGAAATGGGAAAGGGTATAGGGGAATTAAATTCTATTTTATTGGCTTCCYCCCCACAATTATCACTATCAACAAGGGCTTTACTCTTTGTCCTTTCTTTTCTACCCTTGGGAAGTGGAGGATGCTTGGGAGTGGTGAAAGGRTGCCAAGAGACCTGACAACATGAAATCTGCAACAGTTCTTTCTGAATTAAATAAATCCCAACTATAGTTTAAATGCATTCATCATTACTTTGTCTACCTCAGGTGAGGTGAAACAGGAGTGGAAAACACAGTTCACTTACCTTTAATTTACACAGCTGTTCTTACATGTGTTCTTTTCTTTCTAAATTTCTCAAATGTTGTATAKTAAGATGAATTCTAGCTGTGGACCAGTCGATGCTGTCAGCTGTACAGTGACAGTGTCCTCACCCTAAGAATAGAGTGTGTGTATTGTAAACAATTGCATACTAACACCTTGGTCTCGTTAATTGCAAACTTCTCTGATACATTCTCTGATGTCCCAGTGGCAGCTTCTCCTAATTAACTCAGACACTAATTGGGTCAGATGAAATAAAGTAGACAGCAGTCAGTCAAGCAGACTAGAACAGCCTGTTCTCTAATTTCTTTTGACAGAGGAACAAAAAAAGGACTTGAAATATTACAGAATTTGCTAGCTACCGCAGTGTACTTAGCATGGTTGTTTGCAATGAATATTTTAATACAAACTATAACAAATGTTGGTCCTTCACATATGGTTAACCCATCCTCCTCTGTTTTCTGCATGTGTGTGACATGAATTTTGAGAGTCTGTGACCATGTAAAGCATTTGCCTGATTTTTTTTTCCCCCCCATAGGAGAAAATCAGAAAATCTGGGACAATATACATGAAAATCAAAGCACTTCAAAGCTTTACAACTATGCATCACTAGATGGCATTTGGTGAAAACAGAACAGCAATTTCATTTTCACATCAGAAGGCTGTGTGAAACACTAGATACTAATGTCATGTTTTAGACTCTGATTACCTATTTTAAATCCAGATGCTTCTTTCAGCTTCATTTGTTATTAGTTGAAAATCTATAATTCAGAAAGTTTGTGGGCTCCTATGTCCTATTTTTGATGTGTTCTGCCCTGGCTGACTCATGAATTAACGTTACTGTCCTTGGTCTCCTGTCCTCTGTTGCTCATATCTGAACAAAAATAGTAACTTGGATGGTGAAAATCTCCAGCTAAGGAAGGGACATAGTCTATCAGTGAGCATTTATCTGCTGTTTTCTGAACAAAACAAAAATAACTGTAGTTCTCATAAAGATTGTAAATATGAAAATTGTGGGTATATCTAGTTACATAACCCTRACTTTTTTATTTCTAGTAATTAATCTCTGTTCTAGTAATACTTCCCAAGCAGTGCCTCTGTCACAGCTTGCTCTGAGATGTGCTGCTGATCAGTGAAATGCTGACCTCTCTTCCAAGGTTTAAAAAACACAAACAAAACCCCCAAGAACCCATAACCCCTYTGTCCTGACAAGCCAACTTCAGTGTTGGCCACAGCTCCTTTATCACAATTTTCCTCCCGGTTCCCATGGAACTCTCCTGGTGAAAACCATAAAACCTAAGGCTGATTAAAGTTTTTTCAGAACAAATTTCTTATTTTGGGGGATTTTTTGTTGTTGTTGTTGTTTGTTGTTGTTTTGGGGTTTTTTTTGGTGACATAAGTGAAATACAGAAGCTGCCAGTGCTGCTGATTTCTGGCCTGTAACTTTTCCCCCAGTGGTGACAGGGACATTTGTAGTGCTGGGGTCTCTTTGAGCTGGCTGGTTAAACAGGTRAGAGTACTCGCTTTCACTTTGAGTTAGTTTCAGCGGTTCTCAGATCCTTGGTGCAGAGGAGTAACTGTGCTTATTGCAGGTTGTCACTGAGGGTGCAGTCACACAAACCAATTTTATTCGTGTCTAACTGAGGAGCATTTTCTGCTGCTGGCTGTTCAATAGGGCTCGCTGCTGCCAGGCCACAGTGGGGCCTGTCCATCTGTCCTAATGCCACTGTCCTTCCTGTGCAGAGAGTGGGAATACCCRTGAGCTCAGAGGGGAGAAAAAGGGTTGAGACTGATTCTCTCTGTCTTCAGTTAATAATTCCCATTTTCTCTGTGAAAGAACAAAAATGTGTTAAAAGTAAGAAGCTCTGAAACCAGAGATACTAYAGTCAAGATGTATTTAATCTGTTTACCAGGTCTAGTCACTGTTTCAAAGAAGTTACATGTTTTTTTT
>QVAJ01000008.1:1186682-1231732 GCA_003546035.1 Mixornis gularis
TACTTGGATGTACTGGCAACATGATTTCATTGGTGGCTGGGTGCAAAAACGTTGATAATACAATTAAATYAAACAATATTCTGCAAGTTCCAGAMRGCAGCAGTGGTTTCAGCTGGTACARCCCTTCTGACTAGCACAGAGGCTTAAGTGAAGACAAATATATTTTTACCTCATTTAAAAGTATAATATATGTTCTACAGTATTCAGAAAATAGTCATAAAAATGGTGTGATGCTAAATTAGCATGGGCTTCCATTGAAATGTTCACAAGGATTCCTTTCATTTGTCAGTATATGTGTATGATGTTGAAAAATAGATTAAAAAGGGGACATGACTTATACACAGATGAACATCCAAATGAGTAATTGTATATTCCCGTGTAAAGATAAGGCATAAGCTGAATTCCTTTTGAAGCACCAGCTTCTCAGGTAGAGATAGGTTAGTTCTTTAAGTTYGAGCAGTTATTTATCTTGTGCAGTGAAATCTGATGTACTGAAGCACTGGGGCTTTTTAGGTTGCATTTTACTAGTGATTTCCCTTTGGGAAAAAATTACTGGATCCAAACTAGTTCCTGGTTAGAACATAATAAAAAAACCCAAGAGACAAAACCAGTTAAGCTTGTGTTTCAAAGCTGTTAATAAGTAGAACAGGATATTTTTGGTAGAGTGTGGTTCAAAACTCTTACAAGTCCTTACCCTTGAAAAAGGGTAAGGCAGGGTTAGGGTCACCAGCACTKGAGGCAGATGTCCTGACACTCAAGTGTTGTGTTACAGGTCCTCAGGTGAAATCCATGGACATGGAGAAGTAGGATCAGTTCCCAAAGTGTATKTGTCTGTGATGGCCCAGAGGAGGATTAGGTCAACAGCTGGGAATACAATTACCAGTGTATGAACTGGAGCTGAACACCCCTTGTTGTGTATACTTAAAATGTTCTGGAAATGTGAGCTGACATTCTGTTGCTTTTCTTTCTAAATTTCATTGGAATTGTGATCCTACTTTTGTCTTGGGAGTTCCATATGCTACAATTTATTTAGAGAAAATGGATGAGAAACAATAGAGGGGAAGGAGGGCAGGGGGTGGTTAACAAACATGAACAAATTACTTGAATTTGTTCAAACATAGATCTGCGTGTACATTTCACAGCTGCCCGTTGTTGTTTTAGGAATCATATGTAGCTTGTTTGCATTATTCTGGTACTTCTGGATGCTAGTCAAATCTTTTTGACTATGCTGCACATGCTTCAGTAGTTCTTTTGTTCAGATTCACTGCTTCCCTGCATATGATCATATAGCTACCAGATATCCTTTATTTCTTTCCAGAAATGAAGTGTTTATCTCTGCTTTTTCCCATCCCATTCCTTCTTTTCCATATGTCTCTTTCCTTGTTTTCCTTGTTTTGTTTCTCCCAAGCCAGGGTAAAGGTGTTTACTTCCCCTCCTGTCTTCCCCTCACTCCTTCCTCATTTTTCTTTTTTTTTTTTTTTTTTTTTTTTTTTTTTTTTTCTTTTTTTGGTGGTTTTTTTTTTTTTTTTTTTTTTTTTTTTTTTTTTTTTTTTTTTTTTTTTTCTTCTTGTTCTTTTTTTTGTCGTTGTTTGGGGGGTTTTTTTGTTTTTGTTTTTCTTTTCCTTTTTTATCTTTCCTTCTGTTCCAGGCTGGCAGGCTGTCATGTTCTCTATCCTTTGTGCTGCTCCTTTTTTTACACGTGACATCCATACTGGTCCTCAAAAACACTCAGTAGTTTTTCTCTGAATAACTAGTTAGTTAAAGTTAGATTCGAAGAATGAGACCTTATATAAACACTTGTAGTGTTTTAAACAATTTAAAAAAATAGGAAAAGTCAGGAAGCAGTTTCCCTGAAACGTCTATAATGAGATAACAATTGCAGTTAACATARTGAAATGAGAAAAATAAAAGGTTTTCTCAGCCTGACTTTCTGTCTAGGCTAGGTAGTTCAGTAGTTCAATCTGCTACCCAATCTGTCAGTAGAAATCTTGTGGGTTGGGTCTTACAGATATCCTCTCTTTTGTCCTCTKATCAGTAAATGGCATCCCTCTCCCTGAGKTCCTCTATTTGAAGGAAATGGGGAGCAAAGTCTTTTATGTTAGGAATACACCTGTTCATTTCCTAAATTTACCTTGAATCTTACCACACCTTTCCCAGAAAATTTTAGTATTCTATTTTTCATTGTGTTTAGTTGTACTTTTTTTTCTATAAATCTATATTAACGAGGGCTTTCGGTGTTCCATTTCTGCTGAGCATTTGAATAGGTTCATCAGTGTTTTGAAAAGCCTGAGATGGTCTGATTGTGGTGATTTKACTCTGGTTCCACAGTCAAGTCTCAAGAGGGTAGCACAGGGAACAGGGAGGTTTAACAATATTCAGATTAAGTCAACACACTGCTCATCAGTACAYTTATAGAAGATGGACAAGGAATTGCATGTTCTTTATTGCCTTACATGAGAAATAGGCTTAAATTTCTTGTCTGTCTGTCAGAGCAGCCTATTGTATTTCCTGTCAACTTGTGAATGTCTTGGATGACCTCAAGGACTAAAAATCAAAGCTAGTCCACTTGAATATCTTTCAGTCATTGTATTGCATTGATTTTTTCTTCCCCCCTCAGATAAGCAAGAATGGGAAGGGAACATTTCTCAGCAGCTGTAGTTACTGGCAGAGCATTGTAGCAATGCACTGAAAATCTCAAAGAATAATGAGTCGATGGAGCCAGAGTATCAATAATGTGACTATCTGTGGCCTCTTTTGTTCCTTGGGCTCCCACCGTTGCTGGTACTCACTCCCACTCACTGAAGAAAATCCTGACCTTTTCTCAATCTGCATTRTTTGGCTGCTAGAAAATCAAATAGTAATTTTGATGGTTTTATCCTCTAAAGTGCAGTGTTCCAATGAACCTGCAGTTGCCATGAATGAGGGAATTGACACCTGCCTTGACACCATTGTTTCAAAGTTTTCACCAGTACATAGGAGGTGTGGTTGTTTTTTTTTTTTTTTTTTTTTTTTTTTTTTTTTTTTTTTTTTTTTTTTTTGCTTGTAGGTTCTGGTAGACAAAACATAACTATTCAATTATTGTTTACCTAACTCAGGGCAACACTGGGTAACAGAATAAGATGCCTCCTTTCTCCCTGTTTGTGTTTCTGCACCTGTGAAGGAATTGTTTGCTGAAGGCTGCATGAAATCTGTCACACAACTGAGCCTCATATCACTGCCTGTCTCTGAGTGATGCAAACACTCTACAAGTGTCACATCTTCACTGACATGATAAGGACAGKGATTTTTTGTTTGTTTAAAATTGAAGTTTATAATCTGAGGACATGGATCATTTCCCATACTCGTGTGCCAGTACAATTTTGTTGAATGTCTTCTAATTTTAGAAATTGGGGTGTATTTACTCTACAGAAGAATTTTCTAAGCCACTTGCATTAGAAAACACGACCCAGATCTGTGGAAGGCTGAAGATGCAGCCTTCATGTGGTAGTAGGAAGAAACACTGTGGAGTCTCYATCCTTGGAAATAATAAAAACCACACTCAACAGGTTCCTGGAAAATCTGCTCTAGGTGGCCCTGCTTGGCTGGGGCAGTTGGACCAGATGATTTCCAGGGGTGCCTTGCAGCCTCAGCCATTCTGTGAGTCAGTGAAAGAAATATTTATTCAGGTKTGTCAAGGGTTGAGAGGTTGAAGGTCCTCTAGGAAAAAAGGGAAGGATGCACCAAAGTGTGCAAATTTCCTTCTCCCTACYACATGTTTTCTGTGGGAAAGTGGCTTTTATGGTATAAATGGAATAACATAGTGACATACATAATGTATGTTTCTGAACCTTGGTTCAYTTTGCAATCTGCTTTGTATTTGTCAGCTCAATTTGTTTAAAAAGTATTATTGTTCAGTGGTTTGTTAACACTGCTGTATGCTTTCAGAATACTATCTAGAGTATACTGGTATTTAAAATACATTTTTTTCCTCTTACTATTTTTTATCTAATATGTTTGGTGGTATTTGAGGGGGTASGGTGGTGTGGAAAAATAAGGGTAGTAAAAAGTGTAGTTTACTAAGAGATGGCAACATAATATTGGATCTTTTCTTGTAGAAAACAGTTGGGATTTGCACTGGAGTGGTAGGTTGCAAACATGAGCTATTAATTATCTAGGAAAGTTGTATGGTGACCACTTGCCATTATTAGTAGCATCTTTGCTCTTTTGAATCATGGTTGTTCCTAAGCATCCTTCAGTGTGCCACTTGTCTCTATTAGCCTTGCTGCCTSATTAAGTGTCAGAACTGTCCTTTGTCAGATGATTAGCTTCATTAATACTGCACTTTCTCTCTGGGTCATAATTCATTATGAGGCCTAACCTGGAATAATACTYCAAAAATCAAATGTGCAGTTAACTAATCTGAGAGGTTTGCAYTCACACTGCAAAGCTGGATGCTCATCAGAACACATTTGTTGTAGTTAAAACAAGATCTGTTCAGTGGTACTAGAGGCTGTAGGGCACGAAAATCAGGTAAATCTTATTGCTCAATATCTCTTTTTTCTGAAAGGCTTTTTGTAGACCTCAGAGCATTCATTTTCTGAGTTGATAACCTGCAGAAAATGAGGTTAAGCCTGTTCCACTCAATGTMCATCAATTTGAGAAAAGCATTTCTGCTGAGGAAAGGGATCCCATTGTTATTGCGATAAAGGAATTCAAGATCCATGCAGTGTTTAAATCTAACCTGAAGAGAGACAGTACACTATTCTGCAATTCTTTCAGCTTGAAAGAAAAGAAATAAACATACCATATTGCTCTTGAACAGGTGGAGGAATTACCTGCCTGGCCATCTGATTATTCTTGTCTCACAGTAAAAGCCCCTGCAAGGACATTGACTGGCTCAGTGCTGAAGGATCCCTTATAAACACAGCATTATGAACGTGGCACAGGAGTGTTCTTGGCAYGTTTCTGCAGCACCTAGATAAATGTCAGTCAGCTTCCACATCTAGCATTCAATCCATAAATCTGGGCTAAGAGAACATCTCTTTGTGAAAGATCATGTTTGCAATGGGGAAATCATGCCATGCATAACCAAAAGATGGATTCATTTTTAGGTTAGGAGGCTGTCACTAACAAATTGTTGTGGTATAAACTTGTCAGAGGAAGCACCTAGAGATGAAAGTGCTTGCAATGATCTCTGTATAAAGATAACAGCAATGGAATAGATTTGTGTTTATAAAGTAGCAGAGCATTTTCTGGAGTTTGAATAAGTTTCAAACATTCAAGTTATGGGGTTGACTCTCATTTTTCTCAGGAGACCCYGGTTTTTATTAGCACAGTGGACATGAATTCATTGGTGACTAGCAGTTAAACTTCCATATATCTTTGTGGGAAAAGAAAACAAACAAACCCAAAACAAACAACCCATTCTGTTATTAAATATGCTGTTACAGCTGCCTGGTGTGGAGAAGCAGAAGTTTGAACAGTTTAAAGAGGTGGTTTGGCTCTCTCCTTTTCCCTGYTAATTATCACAAAATATTGTTTGAACAGTTTGAAAAAGGTGATTTTGTCTGTTTTTCCTTTCCCTTGCTAAATGCCACATTATTCTTTGAACCTAKTTGCATTTGGCAGTTTTAGCAGAGATGATTAAACAGAAGCAGCTATTTATGTGTAATATTTTATAKGAAGTTCCTGAAGAAGTTTGTAATATACCATCAGATTGAATATTTATCTTCTACCAACAAAATGTATCTTTCTTCTCTCATCTTCTGTRTACTGCTTGTGGCTGGAATGAAACAAAACTCATATAATAAACAACTTACAGTCAACACAGAGGGAAGTGTTGCTTGTGGGGAAAAATAAAATTTTTAACAGTTTTAGCATCATGCATAACAAAATCCATGCATCTCCTTCACATGCTCTTGCTTTTAGATGAGTCTCACAACTATTCTAGTATTACTTCCAGCGAAAGGATGAAGCTGACAGCATTATTTGGGATAACACAGCAATAGAATTCTAGGAAGTTTATTGTAGCAAATGCTCTTATATGTATTAGTGGCAGAGTGTATATAATGCATGTTTTCTAAGGCAAGTTTCCAGTTTTACTATTGTGTTGTCTTTTTTTTTTTTTTTTTTTTTTTTTTTTTTTTTTTTTTTTTTTTTTTTTTTTTTGTTCATGATCGTCTGAACTCAGAATATGCTCCTTCAAGTATGCAGTACTTCTTTATAATGCAATAGGGACTTTGCAAACTAGTATTTTTTTATGAGTATTTTCTATCTTTGAAACTGGAAAACATTCTGGTGGGAAAATTAAAGTGATACTGAGTTGAGGTTTTAAGAGCAAAAGATATACCAAAAAGATGTATCAAAAAGATTTGTCTTGTCTTGCATCYTTGGACAGGTGGAGGGAGGGAAAGCAAAGTACATTATTAATGCCATGAATTTCTCTTCTAGCTTGTCTATTCCTGCCTTTCAAATTTAGCTGAATCCATTAACRTTATTAATTGCTGAACATTTCAGAAGGGAATTTAATATTCCTTTTTATTTAAGAAGTGTAGAGAATTTTACTGCAAACCAAAAGGCTGCATTGAGTGAACTTTATTTTAGTATGAGCATTCTGCACCCTTTTCCACATATACCCTTTAATCCTAGTTGGGGTTGATTTTTTTTTGCCAAGCAAAGAAATCTGTCCTTTATCTTTCAGGGGTGATGCCTAATAGATCTTTTTGAACAAATGCTTACAAAGTTCTAGTTTGAAGTAATTTTTGTCTTTCAACCTATATAAAATACAGCAGAACTCTACCTTTGTTTGTCCAGTTCCATTCAGTATCAAGGCTGTGCTTGTAACTTAGATACAGAAATCAAGGCCTAAGAGAAATCATCTCCCTCTACAAAGGTTTTATATTAAAGAATTGAAAAAGAATTTCAGGTATGGCTGAACAAATACGTGTGTGGGTTTGTTTTTGCTTTGGTTTTTTTTTTCTTTTTCCACTGGAGGAAAATTATGTAACAATTTGTGACAGGGAAATAGTTGCAAGAAAGACATAAGGTACATCGGGCTGCCAATGGAGAACTATTGTTGGGGTGCAGAAGGTTTCACTTCCTCAAGCAATTCGAGGAGGTGCATAAAATGTTATTTCAAGTACTTTTCTACTGTAGAAGAGTTTCCTGATGCCAAAACCCTCAGATGACATGTTTGGGGTTTTTTATACCTATATGAAATGAAAAATTAGAATGAGATGTTTCAGATCCTACTGCAACATGTTCTCTTCCAGAAGAAAAGAAAYCACAGGATAGGTCAGTTGAACTGGGGATATAGATGATGACTATAAAGGGCACCTGTAGACCTTCAAAATGTGTTGATGCAATTGTCAAATAATAGATCCAAACAAATTCCCTGCCTCTGTTTGAAGTAGTATTAGTAGTTTACAATAAATCAAAACTGAAACATTAACCAATAATATTGCATTATTTTGATGAAAAATTCTAATTAAGTGCTTTTCTTTTCTCTGGCAGATGAACGGGAGGATGTTCAAAAGAAAACTTTCACAAAATGGATAAATGCACAGTTTGCTAAGGTAATTAATGTATTTATACATTTATTTATATATTGAACAAAATATCTTTTTATATATTTAAAAACAGCAAGAAAGAAACCTGATATTCTAACACTGAGGCTTAGTTTTCAAGATAACAGTTACAAGTCTAAGATATTGCTGAAGGTAGCTGACTGATTTATTAGAAAAATGTTCAAGCTTTATTTCTTTGATTTCAGCAGTGATTGAAATGTAAGAAGCTGTCCTTCTCTTTAAAAGGTTCTCTGCCTCACTTTACTTTGCTTTTTCTCAAACTAGTGATGCCTCTGTATTACTCTTGATTGGATTTCTTTGTTATGTTTCTAATATGYGAAGGAGTTTCCTCTATTAGACTTGTCTTTTCTTGTTTCTAATTGCAATTTCATCTTTAATAAAACTGGATGAATTGGAGAAGAGCAAGGTCAGAGATAAGAGGTGTGATCCAGTTAACAAATCACAAAAGTAAATTATGTTTTGAAATAGTTATTTTGGAGAATGGCAGATCACAAATGGAGTGGGGAAAAAACAGACCAAATAACTAATTTATTTAGATCATGCCCTTCTGGCAGTGTATAATGATCTTATCTCTAATACTCAGAATTCTGCTTGAGCTATTAATTTGCTGATTTATTTATTTATTTATTTAAACTCCTGGAGGATAATGACTCAAATTTATTTGCTAGTAATAATAAAACAAATCAATCCCATCATTTGTCATTTTACCTGTGCCATTGCAATGGACAGCAATGAAATAGTAGCTGTGATGTATCTTCGGTTTAGTCTCGTTTTTGATTGTGTCCCATCTGATTCCACTCATTAAAAAAAGGGAGTAAAACAATCTGAATGCAGCCACCATAATGTTGAAAAACATGCTCAGCAGTAGTTTAGCCCATCAGGGGGGCCCACAGGGCTTTTCCATGGTCTAGAATATTTTCTAATACTGATTCAACTGATTTAGACAGCACACAATTTGTGCTCAGCATCTTCACAGCAGAGATGTCCAGCAATTTGGAGAACTGGATCAGGATGAAATGCTGTCTTGAAGAATGCTGAATTACAAGGCAGCTGTGAAGTATTATGTTTAGGACAGCAGTAAAACATCTGCATACAGAAAGGGAAGGGGGATAGCTGGGCTGGCAATAATGGAGCAAAGGAAAACTCTGGGAACTGTGTTGGATCACAAAATTAATCTGCAACACTATTATTGCAGAAAAAAAGGTAACTTTAATATGTTTCTGAGAATGGCAGTGCTTCACASAGGGTGAAAGATATAATTATTTTCTTTTTCTTGGCAATACTGAGATTTTAGCTTGAGTAATCTGTAATCTTGCTTTTCCGTGTATGAATAAGAAGCCACAGTGACAATCAACTGGTACAGCCTGATTTGAAATGTATTACCAGTTAGGCCTTTTTATGGTCACAGAAATAGTTTTGGAAGATTAAGAATAACTGTTTGCCTTCTATATCTAAAGAAAATGTAATGCTCCTAGAGCATTGTTTTCTCAGAAGTGATTGTTTTATGGAATAGCAAAGCTGCAATTACTGGGGAGACTTGGACCAACTCTGCAGAAGAATAACAAGAATTATGAAGGGTTTAGAAAAWACCTATCAACACATGCTTTTAATGTTAGATTTGACTCATTCATCTGAATGATCTAGAGGGCTTTCCTCGAATTCTAGTTCTATTAAATGTAGTTTAATGGTGGTTTAGCTACTTTTTACTTGAGTTTTATAACAGTATTTTTAGTTGCAGGTGAAAATGCATTTACAAGCATATGTTTGTAAAAGTACTGCTCTCCCTCTACTTCATTTGGGCTCTGAGAAAAACCTCCTAAACATTATGATTCAAGTTTTTATTTGCCTGAAGCATGACCTGGGTTTTTTTGGAAAGGGTCTTCTTATTTCAGCTATCAAAAAGCTATAGATCTTTACATCTTGAAGAAATTACTTCTTTCTGGGGTTTGTAGGACAGAAATACAGGAGGTTTTGCTGTATAGTCCCAGGACAGTKTTTCTCCCTCTTCTGACAGCTCGGAGAGGTGGTCTTCAAAACATGAAAGTGGATTTCTATGTGAAATCTACAATTTATCCTTCTTCCCCTGACTTGTTTGCAGTGGTTCAAATCCATCTGTGTTTCTAGCTGCGGAATCGATTTCAGTTAGCTGGCTACTCCTTGTTAGTGATTTGTCATCATTGTCAGCTTTGTAAAAGTGCAAATAAATTACTTTCATTGCAGAATTGTTTTTTGTTCAATCCTATATAGTTCTGGGGGTGCTGTCTTGAGTAGATTAGCCTACGGGGTTGGAATTAGATAGAGAAATGTAGTACATAATTTATTTCTCTTACTTGTGAAAAGTGAAATCCAGGTCACTAATTAACTGTGAAGGATTTAGGGTTAAATGAAATTATGTCAGATAATTCTCACCAATCAACTGCCTTCCATATACACAACCCCCCATTCTTATACAGTCAAAACATTTYTCTAAATATTCTAAATCTTCATTTGTGTTGGGTGTATAGTGCGTTTYTCCCCAGAGAGCTGCATTACTTTCCTAAAAATTCAGTGTCTAGAGCACCTGTGTCTCAGTGCATTTATTCTTGSACTAAGCTTTCTAAACACTTGGATTTGCAAGTTGTTTCACATGACTTGTGATGTGAATACAAAYAATGCTTTTAAATGTGAGAAGCTGTAAAGAATTGAAAAAAATAATTTTCTAATTTCTATGCTACTAGCATAACTTGTGAACCCATGTAAAATTTTTGCCTGTGAGGGAAAAGTGTTGTCCTTCGTCTGGCCATGGCCACAGTGACATTTCATRGATCACGTGTAGCTACTTCACTCAGATGTTTTGAGTTTAGCAGTGAACTCTGATACCTCTTAGCTGTGGAGTCCAGTCCCCAACATGAAATCCATAACAAACTTTCAGCCACACCATCTTGACAGTTTTCTGTCTGAGATGTGCACAACCTAAAACCTCTGGAGTGTTACCAAGAAGTCTGTGAGAGTGTATCTAGGAAAGACAGCAGAAATGTCAGTAATATTTCAATTGCTATGAGTGAGACTTTATTTCTCTTCAGACTTTTTTTAGCAAGCTGGGTAGGGTGCTCTAAATCAAAAAAGAGGGGAAAATAGATTTTGCAGGTCCCTCTTAYGGCTGCTCAAAAGAGCAGGTTTCTCTCTAATTGTTACTTCTTTTGCTAGCCAGAAAATGGGTTATGCAGAAAATCTGGGCATTGAAAATTAYAGTATGTGACTCATCTATAAGAAAATCAAAGTTTCAGTAGAAAGGCCAAAAGTTTGCTTTCAATGTTTGTGAGATAAAATTGTAAATTTAAAGTATAAGAGAAATGGGAGAAGGTAATCCAGGAGACTTCTCTTCTCCCCGTTGCAATCATAGACATGGGCTGTGACTTTCTTGAGTGATACCTTCTTGGTTTAACAYCTAAATGACATGCAATAAGTTGAAACTTAAAGCAAATTTTTAATTGTGGAACATCATAATTTAATATAATTTTATTGAGAAAGAAGTTTTCTTTGACCTCAGATGAACTGTATTTATAAAATAATGGAGTTCTGCAGGGCGTGCATAATGATATTAAAGGAAAGTATTATAACCTAGTTTTTAATAATAGAACTGTAATTAGAGCTCTCACTAGAGATATGTCTGGTCCCGGGTATGACAGTTTTTGCTCAGATACCAACTTTTAAAATTTGACATAAATGAAATCCTGAACTATGTGTTTTGGGAGAATACAGATCTGTCACTGTCCTGCAAGTGTAGCAGCTCTCAGCTGGGGCTTGGGAACAGACACAACAATTACCTTAACTGTGCCTGTACCCCATTATAAATTATTTTTTTGTTGCTTCACTGGTTAAACATTTTGCCTCGTTCATTGCGTAATAAACTTCAAAGCAGAAAGTGCTTCTGAAGATGGAAATACTCTTTACTTGCATATAGGAAAGAGCTTGTATATGCCAATTAATTCTATAAGGAAAACATGAAAATTCCAATTAAAAAAAAGAAAAGGTAAAACATAGAAAAGCAACACCCAACCCTAAAAAGGAAAGAGTAAATTTCTTTGACTAATGAAATATGGATAATTTTTTTGTTCCCTCATTATAGAGAGAGTGTTTCAAATTACTGACAGTTTTAATGTTAGCAGTAGAAGTATCTTTTGTTAGTACAGAGGACATGAGCTAATAACTGTAAATAACTGTAAATAACTGTAAATAACTGTAAACTTTGGCAGCTTGAACTTTAGGGTATACCCTTATGGCTAGCTTGAAGTCAAAGCTTAACCTATAAGTGGGTTTTATAAAAAATGATAGCTTGTGAAGGAGCTTTCAATGTTTTAATCCATGATATCAAATAACAAATGTTCATATAATCAGTTGCGAATTCAGAGGTTTAAGTAGATTTTCCATGYTCCTGCTGCAAAAGAATGGGAAGTTCCCCCACACAGTGAAGGAAGACACTATATATGACAGTGGACTTTCTCATGTAAACTCTGTAATTATTAATCTCTAACTGGGTAGGAACAMGTGTTAGAAAATAAAGCATGCTAGGTTTGGAGAGGAAAATAAGTGGGTAATTTTTATATGATTTCTTTACCTCATGCTTGGATTTTCTTCCTTTTGTTATGGAAGAATCAGAATATGAAAATAGATGAAAGGATACCAAATGTTACATTACTTAGCTTTACGGAAAACCAAGATCATTTGATAGTTCTCTTTTTGTGGAGCATTTAAGTTGTGAAAAATGAGACCTTTTATGGGCAGATGGAARCATTAAGATGTAGTTATTTGCATGGTGACTGTGGAATTTGATTCCATTCTTGTGTGATCATGTGCAGAAACACAGTAATGATGGAACCTGTGCCAAAGAAAGTAAGGTTGACAGCTTCATTTAAAATATATGTGGCTAGTAAATAACAGTCAGCAAAATTAAATACACCTTTTACTMATCAAATTGTTTTAAATAGCAATTAAATTGTTCAGTCAAGTGTTTTATGCAGGGATAAAGGGARCACACAAGAGGGCATTGCTTACAGCTTTAGTCAAACTGCACAGCAGCTAAAATAATTTATTACAGCTAAAATATTTATTTGCTCAGGGTTTGTATGTGGCTTGTATGGGAGATGTGGTGATAGTCTCAGGTTTTTTTCACCTTCTTGAGMTCATGGATAACCTGAAATTATTCAATTCTCTTTAGTGTTCTCTCATGATTGTAGATGAAGTGCCTTCTGCATGTCAGACAACAGGAATGACTGACACACATGAAGAGTTTACTGGTCTTCTGAGGAAGTGAGTCAAATAGTTGAGGTCCAGAGAGACAGCACTGCCGTAAGTTGGGCATCCAACAGAGAAATTTGCAGTGCTGCATTTGCTGACACACTGGCTCAGTTTTCCAAGCTATCRCTCACAATGGCATCAAATTAAAATAAATTTTAAAAGCGACTCACAGAAAAGTGATTWCAGTGTGCAGACTCTGGGATGGGAGTAATTGGGGAAGTTCTGTGAAGAAGACAAGAATAGTCTCATTTGTCAACTTTCTTTAAGGTTCTGCTTCCATGGAAATGTTTTTACACCTGTGAATAGTCTGTGTCTTTAGCCATACTTCTGGACAACAGTTAATAACCAAGAAGAGGAGCTGAAGGGAGGAATGGAGTTTGGCAACAAATCAYGGAAACACGGATTAAAATGTTCAATATTTGCTCTCTCCAAACTGCTTTCTTGACAGCTAACCTATATGTCAGATGAAGACAGCTGCTTAGATGAGTGGGTGACTGGTAGGAAAATCAGAAGTAGATCCTTTACTTTGAGWTTCTGATCCATGTGCTCAAACTGCACTGGTGTCTGCTGGTACATTGTATTTTCTGAAATCAGAACAATWGTTGCATATGCATGTCTGTGAGACCAGAAAAGATCCCTAGTTGTTTCAGGTAATAAAAGCTATCAGTAGGGTGTGCTGGTGTTGTAGGATTTCAGGTTTAGAATTGAGTTCCATCAGTGCTGGCTTTGCAGAACAAAACTTCAGYGTCATTGTAGACAAGTTCAAAGAAGTTCATTCAGATAGCTGTGGTGCTTCAGCCATTTACAGAGAATTCAGTGCCTGCACAAAAGCCTGTTGGAGAAACAAGATAAATAAAAGTTTGATGAGCTCCAGGTTGTCATTAGATTATTAGAGTTCTGCTGAGTTTCACCAGAAACAAACTTGTGCGGTGTTCATCTAAGGAGGACTAATTTGGAGATATATATAAAGGAGGATCAGGTATCACATGTAAGAACATTGATTCCAGGGGAAAAAAAAAAAAAGATTGTTAGTAAAACATTGAAATTGTGTCTGTGCTAAAACTTCTGTCAGTTCTTTAAAGTTCACACGTTAAAAGTGAGTATGGTAGATGTTGGCTCAGGTCATTGATTAAACATGGATAATACCTCAAGAGTAGCCTCAGAATTTTTTTTTCTTTTGAAAGAAAACTCTCAGAAAACCTGCTAGACTTAAAATTGTATCGTGAAATTGTATCTGAAAAAAAAAYTGTTGTTAGTTAGAGACCAGGATTGATATTTATTCATCCTAAATACCTAATTGCTCTGTTTGATGTCTGTTGCCAGCCTTTCCAAGTGCTACAGTAAAAGTGATGAGAAAGAACRGCTTCCTAATGTGGGAGCTCAATTATTTGCTACAGTGTGGCAAAWAACCAGAACTCTCATTGAAGATTAATAGTTCTGAAATTTGAGTTGCAGCTGTGTGTGATCAACACTACCCCTGGGACACATCCTGGTTTTAAATCCCAAGCTTTCTTGTGCCAGTAACCTTTTTATAATGCATCTTGCAAGAACACACCAAAGGTCCATCATGTCCATTCTGTATCATTAAAGAAAAAGCTTTTGAAACCAAATGATGTTTAAACCTGGTATAAAAACCACATTTGCATTGCTAAGTGTTAAGAGATTTTTATTCTTTTGGATATCTCCAGAATACATAAGGAAGTATCATGCAATACACATGCTCAGAATTATTTGCATTGATATATATATATATATATAAATATATATATATATATATATATATATAAAATAACCTATTAATGATCTATATTCTGCATCTTTTCTTATGATGCAGTAAAATGGGATTCTTGCTGCCTAAATATTTTATTATGATTCAATTAAATTTCCTTTGGAATTAAGAATAACTTAAAAATTAWTTTCATTGTACTTTTTAAGGTAATATCAGTGGCAATATTGCTGTTTATTTTACTTAGAATTTCATTCTGGAACTTGTACTATCTATTAATATATTCTTAAAGATTTTCTGTATGACCAAGKAAGTTATTATGAACAGAACACTACAAAGAATAGAAACAGGCACAGTTTAAAGGCAACAAAGATCCTCMTGCATTGAATTTTGCCCATAGCATCAACGCTGTATGCAGGCTTTCAGTTTGACTTACTTGTTGAGTTTTTATATTTTATTTAAAAAAACCTTTCTTTTTAGCTTACTTTTGGTAAAATACTCTAGGAAGTATCTCCCTAAATAATCCATTTATTATTTATGAATATTTAATTTTGCCCATTGTAGAGGGCTGAGCACTGGAGATAGAGATTTTCCGACATCACTTACAGTGAGAGTGAGGAGCACCAGAAGCTGTGTGGTGTCACAATGCAACATGACAAAACCAAAGTAGAGTTTAACAKGGAGGGTTTCTCTTTTTTTTCCTGTTCTTGGTAACATCAGAAGTCTGAGCCTCATGAGCCACTGTGGCTGTCACACAGCTGGAGATGGTTTGCAAATTGTCAGTACAGAAAAGAACCCTTTTCCTGAAAACCTAGAGGGGAGAAAAATTGTTTTTAGTTCAGCTTCAAAGACACAAAGATGGACGCTTGACATTAACAAAAAAACACATCAAAATGTCTCTATGTTGGTTGTGGTTGCATTTTAGGGCTTTTTTAAAATTAGTGTTCAGACAGTGAAGATTTTTTTCTGTGTGTCTGAATGGAAGGGATTTTCTAATATTTCTCCTCCAGAACATTCTCCCATTACTAGGAGACTTTACAACTTTGCCTGTTGCAGGCTTTCTTTTTCCCCCAAAAAAATATCTAAATGATTGCAGTTTAACAAGACAGCTTTTGGAGAGCAGAATAATTTTCACTTTGATGGTAACTGAAACTTCTTCCACCTCATTATCTGCAAATCTTTTGGTGGAGTGGAGGCTGCTGGCTTTGTATCTCCAGACCTTTTTCTTGCAAGTGATGCTGGCTTCTGTCTGCTCCCATGACTGTACAAGCACTGGTATGTTTCCTCTGCTTTTTCTTAGTGGGCATAAATTCAAAACTAGCTACAGTTCAGGAGCAGCTTTTCCATGGGGAAAATGKGTCCTTTCTCCAGTAGAACTATACCCATCTCCAAGCCTGATCCCATTCCCTGGYTCTGGTGCCACAGACATCCTGTCTGTGAGTGCAGCAGCCCTTGGAGGAGTTCCCCATTAGTCAGAGAGAATTGAAGCTGTCACTGGTGCATAGGGCACTGAAGGTTGTGATGATATTCTCAGTATCTGTTGGTTTTGTGCACATGCAGAGGTTATGTTACTTCTCCAAATCAAATTTTAAGGCTTAAAATGTTTTCTACCAAAATGACTCCCCTTCTAACACCTGTGCAAGTGTATTATCTGAAACAATGAGCATCTGCATGACAAAACACTTTCACCATTAGAAATGTCTGAGTGAATACAGACCACATTTTAGAGACTTCTAAGATGATGCAGTTTCACAGGCTTTTAATCTGAAATTTCYGAGTGAATTAGTAAAATTAGGAGGACAAAAGTACATGCATTTTTTATTATGATAAAATTGTCTTTGCATTCTTGTTTTTATAGACACCTGTAGAGTAACAAGAACTTCCCTGAAATGTATCAGACATGCCAAGTAAGCAAAGTAATCACTGCTGCTGGCAATAGAGGGCACTGGACTTTCATTTGTAATACGTTTTACTAAGGGAGAAAATAATCAAGTTATGTTTATTGAGATCTTTCACCTTTTCCTCCTCATACTTGGCCTTGCAAGTCCCAGATTTCTGTTCAAACTCTCATCCTTTTCTGTTGCAGTTTAAGTAAAATAGATTAATSTAAATAAAATTGATCACTTGAAGTTGTTATTGTATATGTGTCTTGAGAGGGGAATAGGAACAATCTAAATATAGCACTTACAATATTGGTCTCAGTGGTGCATATGTCTAGCTTGTGAATTTGTAAACATTTACAAATTTGCATGATTGTTGCTGGCAGTAGAYATCATCATTTCCGTGCTCAGAATTCATTACTATTACATCTAATCATCTTCAGAATCTCCAAAGCAAAACTCTTCATGCAGACAAATAAGACTTTAGTGGATTTACATTGTACTTTGGAACTTCAAAAAAATAATACCAGGAGAAAGAAACATTTTTTTGAGCTATCGTCCACATTTATCTGAATGTTATGGAAACTTAGTGATGCGCAAGCAAATAATATTGACCATTCTCCCTGTCTGAAAAAGATTAATCACATCTCTCAAGGTCAATGAAGAGAGTGGAAGAGCAGGTGCAAGTTTGAACATCTARGACTGGTGGATCTCTCTCTCTTGATTTTCCTGCCCCAGTTAAAGAGATCCAGCATCTGTCCTTGTGTCAGTGTCACATCCTGTTAGTCAGAGGAGATGAAAGAAAGGGACAAACTCCTCACCAGCCCAGCTCMTCACCTGCACCCCTTGAGTAGGACCTGCAGTGGGCTCCTGCCCTCCCCTGCTGCTCTGCAGCATCCCTAAACCTCCTCTGCCTGAGACAGTGGGTGAAWTTTGTGCCTCTCACACATACATACTTTTTTTTATAGTCCGTCTTTGACATCAGGAAGTTTGGCAATTCCTCCCATGTGTTTAAATGCAYAAAACATTTTTTAAAAGTATGCCTTAGAGGTAAAAAAAACCACCAGGTGACCCAAAACAAAGAAAACCCTTCAAACCACAAAGTATTTACGTTGGGGCAGACCACATCAGTGTTACAGACTGAATTTTTGGGTGTTGATGTATCAGTGTTGGTGATGATGACATGACCCACCCTGTCCAGTAAGCACTTGTATTTTTGTGTATTACTTTTTTTATTATGCTTTGAGGCATCTGTATTGTTTACAAAATCTTCCAGTTCCTTCAAACGGTCTGCTGATATTACAACTGGATCAAATGCAACGTCTGTTGATGGTAATTTCTTTAAACTATGGCCTATATTTTAGGTTCTACTTGCCATGAAGAAGAAGTAACATTATGAAAGATGGGGTCACGAAGAAACAATAATCTTATTTTTAAATGGTTGCAAATAACTGCATTTGCACAGGATCTTTCATATCTTCCATTTACAAAAGAAGTGGCTCCWTCAGATTTTGGGGGTGTTTCTGGACTAACACGTCAAGAATATCTATGATTTTTATTGCTGCTTTCCTCCATTCTTTCTCTGATCTTAGGTTTGGAAGTCCTGGAGGGAAAAAACGTGATAGTTGCAGCTATTTCTCAACAGCAGTGGCAAAATTGACATAGGCACCTCATTAGATTTTTGCTTAGAGAATTATTAAAGTAGCTTTATTATTATTAAAGTTATTTTAAAAAATCCTTTTTTCCCCCACTCTGGTGCATCTTTTTTTTCCATGTTTTTGTATCCCAGTCTTATTAAATATTGATGCTCATATCACTGACTTTGCTCATACTTCCACTTTTTTCAGTGATCTACATGACAGGTGTTATTGCACAGAATAGCCATTTTTCTCTTCTGTCTGCTTTTCATAGCWTGTTTGATTGATTTGCCAGTTTAAGCCCATCACATTTAATTCCTGCCAAYATCAGTGTGAGAGCATATATTGCTGACTTTAAAACAGGATTCTTTTTGTGTGCCCAAGTACTTGGTGTTGGTTCTATTGAGACTAAGATTTTATGGGAAAAAGATGAAACAAGCAATTTCTTCTGTTCACTCTGGTACAGTTTYAAATATCTATAAAAATAAGCTCATGTAAAATATACATGTATCTATGTTTACTCTTTATCTTAAACTATTGGTAACGATAAGATGCTTTGCATTAAAAACAAAAAATCTCAACGAACCCTGACATAGCTCCCTGAGAACAGTAATAATAAATTGTAATAAATTGTAATTCCATGTGGAATTCTGTTGAAAGCTATAAAATGTACTAAAATGAAACTGAAGTAAAAATGAAACCATGCTATATGAAACTGTACTAATTTTTTTATTATTATTATTATTTTTGGCACAGTCTTTGACTGCAGGATGAAACAATTTGTGAAGCTCTGTCTGTGTATAAAAGCTATGTATATTCTGTATAGTCTATTTTATAACTGAGTGCTGGATTGAAAAAAAAATATATGGCAATTATTAAATGTGTTGATTTTTTTTCTTTTTTTTCCTGCAATCATATGTAAATTGKCATTTTAAGTCAAGAACTGGTTTTYTTTGGGAAAAAAAATCATCTAAAGGCCCATTTGGCATTTGGTACAAGGAGGTCAGGCAGGAGACCCGTAATGCAATCAGGTAGAAATGATACAGTTTATCACACTGCTTAGAAACAGGGTTCCGTTAGAGGCTTGTATTCAATTACTGCATGAACCATTAAAAAAATCCCTGCTTTAAAAGATGGRGGGTTATCTTGCCACTCCGACTGCAATGACTCTAAAGTACTGAGGGAGTTCAGGCAAAATGCACTGAAAAATCTCAGTCACCTTCTCAGAGAACTTTTAAATGCCATGTTTGCATAAGATACAGAACCTAAAGTGTGGGAGGCATTCTTAAGGCAACTGGTCAGAGTGCACAGAGGAGGGAAAAGCAAGTCTTGATTCAGTTATGGGCAATACACAGGCCTTGGAGACAGTGAGGTTTTCTATAATCCTGACAAATATGCATTAAAAAAGTGGTGTCCTCATAGAACAAATCAAGACAAATTGAATCCAAATAATATTTAAGGTCAGAAACAGGAGCAATGCTGAAAAGAAGATGAGGAAGGAAGTCAAAGAAAAGAAGATGAGGAAGGAAGTCAAAGAAAGAAGTGAACGCACCTGTCAAGGTGTATCACAATCTCCTTATATATCCTTATATAAAGTTATAAGATACACAGTTTACCATCTCACCTCAAGCAATTTGGCTTGATTTTGAATAGTGAAGCAGCATCCAGACAGTTCCTTCTAGTATTTTTGCYCATGGGAAAGACCCAGTTCATGTTTCTTTTGACTTTTTTTTTTATTTTTTAATTTCTACCTAAATTAGCAAGGAATTGAGTTGGTCTATGCAGYCTGTAATGATTATTCAGGACGAGTTAGTGTTTGTATTCTCACCTGGCTGCTTCTGTAAGAAATCATAGAATCATTAAGGCTGGAAAAGCCCAACCTTTGACTGAACTCCACTGGTGTTTAGTGTCAACTAAACCACAGTACTTGGTGCCACGTCCAGTCATTTCCTGAACACTTCCAGGAATGGWGACTCCACCACCTCCTTGGGTGGCTTGTTGTAATGCTTGAGAACTCATACAGTGAAAAAAGTTGCAGAGAGCAATAAGGTCTTCCCTGAGCCTCCTTTTCTCCAGGATGAACACCCCCAGCTCCCTCAGACCCTTCCTCAGCTCAGTTTCCCTTCCCTGGGCTCCAGCACCTCCATGTCTTTCTGTAGTGAGGGGCCCAGAACTGGATGTGGGATTTGACATGTGGCCTCACCAGTGCCAAGTACAGAGAGACCATCACTGCCCTGGTCCTGCTGCCCACAMTATTTTTGAAATAGAAAATGTCAYGTRTTATTTTGGTATCCTATATTWRGAGAGTATACTATATTATATCCTATAGYATGCCATATGTATATTTATTACTGTATACCATATTAAAAGAGTAAAGTTTAAGTGATACATCTCCTAGCAGCAGTTAGAACTGAAAAWTATGTTCATGAAGTGAGTGTTTTGCATAAAAACATGCAAAACAGGAAAAAACTGTCTCTAGAAAGTTGCAATTAAAGCAATTAGTGAAGCATTTTTCCATAGGTCACAAGCAGGAAATATGTCAGGGGTCTAGATACAGCTGGCTGCTACATGATCAGGCTGTAAAGGGTGTGTGTTGCAATAAAACACTGCACCTTTAACTACTTTGCAAAGAAGCTGATGGATTAATTGGATAATAACTAATAAAAGCCATCTGGAGTCACACTATCCTTTATCACATTGAAAAATATTCCAGTTTTTGTCATGTCTTTTACTACGAATGTCTTAATCATACAAAACATCCATCTTGCCTAATATGACTGCCCTCACAGTCATGGAAACACAAATCACACTGGCTTGTTCTTGTTACCGCAKCCCCACAACGTGTTCAGCCATCAGGGACAGTGAGCAGTCAGGGGTTCAGGGTCTCCTGTGGGGCCCAAGAGAATGGGAGAGGGTGCTGGTGTGGGTGGTGTTTGGAGAATTGGTGAKCCCAAGGTGCACTCTTACCAAGCCAGACCGGGCTCTGCATATGTAGGATATCTACATATGGAGTGAATCTCCATTTCACTTTGGAGGCTGTCACCAGCCATGATCTCCTCTCCAAATGATCTGCAACATCTAGTCCTTATTGTGATGATCTCTGGTCTAGGGATGCCATGGATCTCTCAATMAAATATTTCCTCTTTCATCCTCTTTTATCAAGTTGTCTTTGGTTTTCACCAGACAGTGCATTTCTGAAATAAACAAATCACCTCAAAAGCCAACAGCAGTTTTTGTTTTGCCCCTTGCCATCAAGCTCTGGTTTGCATGATTGTCTGGGGCRAAGTGGAAGTGGAAAGGGAAGGCTGTGCATGCTCTCCACAGGAAAATGCATGGAAATTTAGGCAGTGGCTCACTAGCTAAACTTTTTTTTTTCCTGTTTTGCTTAGTGCTGGGGAAGCTAGGAAGCCTTCTGCATTAGTACCTTTCTTCACACAGTGTGATTCTGAGAAGTCACCTCTTGTAATAGAAATAATATTGCAGTAAGCAGTGGTTCAGAAGAGACTTAACTATAAAACTATAAGCCATCAATTGTTTTATAATCTATGATTTAAACCTTGTATCCAGAGGAGGATGTTAATATTGGTAATATATTTAACTATTTTGTCTATTTCTCTTTCTGCCAGAAATGGTGTAAATTACTAGCCGTGTGGATCCATCTGATATAATCGAGAACAGTCAATATTGTTTTCAAAGAAGYCATTCCTCATAGTTGCATTACTCCTTCAAAAGAATCTGTATGAATACATAAGTATGACTGAAACACAAAAAAAAGGGTATCTGTAAATATTACTTTTTCTTTCAAAAAGATGAAATGAGAAAGATCTTAYGTTTCACAAAGCTGCTCTAAGACAAGAAACAAAAGGACAGAAGTGAGGTCATTTTACACAACAGAGGGGAGCTGGCAGTGAGGGTGCATGCAAATTTCTATTGAKCTGATGATTATTGGGTAAAGGGATGTGACAAAACTACTGATGGTTCAGAATCATTCAGGTCAGATAGAAACAACCAAAAGCTTGAAGAGGGATTTGTCATACTGAATGGCAAGGTGATTGAATGACATTTGATATTTAATATTTGTTTGCATAAGGAAAGAACACTTTAATAAAGCTTATATTACTTCTTCTCTTGTGCGTATTGTATGCCCTGAATACACCACACAGAGCTGTTTACAGTGATTGTCATATATTTCTCCATGAATTTTAAAAAAGCTTTGCTTTGTTTCTTTTTGGTTCACATCACATCAGCAAGCAATCTAAGTCCATCCTGAATTTTCTGAACATTAAGGAACAGAACCTTTCTTGGGAAATTTTTAACCGTAATTTCATAGAAATTGGGGCATTATTCAGMAGCACCATGTGATTTTACACTTGTGCTATCCTAATACTCTTTKGTTAAGGATAGCAGGCTACTCTCAGAGTTGGATGAACCTAGAAGAGCCCTTGGTTTGCCCAGAATAGCAATTCTTATTTTACTCTCTTATAATAATTTCATGCTAATTATGCATTAGAATATTCAAGATTGTTTTTTTCAGGAAATGACAATCAGTTCCCCTAGTGAGATATTAATGGCACCACACTTAACATAACACAAAAAGTGGCCCCTCATAGGCACAGAAATAGTAATCCAAAAGCTGGAGGCTATGTTGGGACTCCATCTGTGACAGAGGAATGAACACACCCACCCAACACACTTTTGGGCTGTAGGGGAATTCAGTGTGCTGGGAGGGAGGAGTAAATGCAGAGCCTGGAGGACAGATACATTTATTTYTACAAAATGTCCAGCTACCAAGTGGCTGGGCCAGGAACTGGTGTGTGGTGATTTACCTCCTTCAAYTGGCCCAGCCCCAAAGCCATTTGCACACCACCTTGTTTCTGGCAATGTCCCCTCTCTTYGATTCCAACCCAAATATACATAAAACCCATTGTTTCCTTCAGAGAGAGACAATCTCTGTATAAACTTTGTGCTAAATTTGCCAAATTCTTGCTTAAAATCAATCAGTGGAAAGGAAAAAAAAAAAAGAAAAAAAATGAGAGGTTGTAGGGAGTAATGTTAAACCATCGAAACGAAAATTACTTTCTACATGAAAATGCACGAAACTGTTCTCCTCGAGAATCTGGGATGGTGAAGTTGTCCTTTTGAAATYAATTTTCTCATTTGCACATAAAAATCCTATGTTGAATGTGATTAAAAAAAAAAAAGGTGACTATGAGACAGTGACTGTGACTGTTACATTCTGTTTGTTTTTACACTATATGCTTTTTATTAACACCTCACAAAATAATGAAAATACACTTGAAAACCTCCACATTTCAGAGCCCTAAGCTATGTTGTGACCTTCTTTACCACACAAAGCTATTCACTTAGTTTTCCCCATTGGCCAAAGGGAGGAAACTAATGTTAAACATACTTTATTTTTAACATTATGTTTTTATAGTTGATTGAAGATGTATTTAGTTTGTGGATTGACAAGAAATTTATGTGCAGAAGGTCAAACAGATTACAGATATCTTTTAATTATGTTTCCAAGTTCTATAAGACTATGAGCAAAATGACTTAATAGAAAAAATGTATTCTCTTTAAGTCATTCCTTTACCTCTAAGGAAGAAAAACATTTAATAGCTCTCTACCCCCTTTCACTTAGCTGCAATATCCTCTTCAAAATATCTAGGTCACTTAGGTCCACTTACCATTTAGCTATTTTTAGCTTACTGGTTGACTCCTACTTCTAGAGAATTATCCTGCTGGCAATTAAATTTTCTGACACTTTTTCCCCCTCTCTGTAGACTGTGCATATTTGAGGTTACTAGCATAAAGTAATGTAGGTCACTCAAAGGTCCATATTTACAGCAATCTGTAATTTTTCTTGAGAATTTTTCTCTGGTGAGGTGTTTAGTTTTGTTTATTTTCTGRAAGAAGAATTTGAGARCACAGCATCTGATAAGGAGAAGTAAGCCTGTCTTGGTGTGAAATAGAGGTACACAGRTCTCCCCTGGTGTGCTTTTAGATAAATTATTATGGACCTGTGTGTATGTATTTTCCTTTCTAACAACTCTGCTCCC
Organism: Mixornis gularis; assembly: GCA_003546035.1. Classification (NCBI taxonomy): domain Eukaryota; kingdom Metazoa; phylum Chordata; class Aves; order Passeriformes; family Timaliidae; genus Mixornis; species Mixornis gularis. Next base: position 1,210,830 of record QVAJ01000008.1, read on the forward strand.
TGCATGAGTTGCAAAAACAACTCCGCAGTTTCCAAGTGTGGACTTTGATGAATTGATCAGAGGGGCACAATTACAGAACCTCAGAGCTTGCGTTGGTCATAGTAAAGATGGAAATCAAAGCCGTGAAGAAGCTTCTTCATGTGCATCGAGTCGTGGGGCACCATATGGCTCAACACACTGTGCCCACTGCTACACTCCTGGAACATGGCATGGGCTGGTTGTAATACCTTTCTCYAGCTGCACAGACAGAGCCAAACACAACCAGCACCAAGCTTTGGTTGTGGATTTTGGATATGGCTTTCATGTCTGTATGGAGCACATGCATAGCACCCAGCCCTGGGTGTGTGACATTGCCTGGGTAGGCAGAAGTGAGCAAGCTGGTCTTCCTTAGATTTCCATACAGAGGAACAGAGGAGTTAGATGAATGTAATATTTTAGAGGGAATTGGTTATTCTGAAAGCTTATGATAACTACGGCAATATAAGGAAATTAAAGTAGGAATCTCTCTTCTGCTACTAACTGCCAGTGAAGAATGCATTATTATGTAATTATCTAAATGTTTGTATTGCTAATGAATACACTGGTGGCGGATACGATCTTGTGCATCCATGAATTTTCCTTTAATTATAAACAGAAGGAATGTGTGAGCAGTGCAATTTAACATTATTTTCTCTATAAAAATGTTCTATAAATGTTAATACTTTCATTGGCATCACATGCCTCATCTAAATGAAAAACTGTCATTTGTTGTTGCATCTCTTATCTACACATGATAGTGGGACAATTTGTGAAAGTAATTGCAATTTTAACAATATGCATATAGGAAATTTCATGCCATTTTAAAAGCTATACCATAATCTGAAATGACACTTGGAAAATATCAGAAGAGAAAGGATGTATTACATATATTGTTTGCTTTGCAACTGATGCATGGGAGACCTRTCTATAGATAAACATGCATATAAATGTATGTATGTATCTATATATATGTGTGTCTGTGTATATATATGAACTGTATATAAACCTCTCAAAATAAGTGGAAATCTGTGAAAAGTAGTCTCTGTATTTACTAGTTTCTGCCATAATAACGTTAAATAACTTTTCTCCCCTCTGTAGAATCAATAAATTCCAATGATCATAGCACAGTCCACATTTAGGGAAAGAAAAGAGGATGATTTAGTATTTTGTGATGCTRTGATTTGGTTTTAGGTTGACATATTCTGTTCCAAACAATTTTAAGAYGCTTGATATACTTCAAGGTACAAAGCAGCTCATGAGTCTTAAAATATAGTGGGTCAATGTTTCGAACAGTTATTTCATATAACCTTATTATGTGAGTTTTAATATGGTAGAGATAAATTTGGAATCTGATACCTGATGAAAAGTAATACCAGCATAGAAAGAGTCAGGTTTTGTTATCTTATTTTTAGGTTAAATATTCATAAATATATTAAATAACTTCAGCTACTGCATGGAAGAAAACTGTAGGAGAAAAAGGGGAAAGCCAAGAAGACTATAGCCAGATATAACTTGATTATAATACTGTTCCTGCAAGTGTACTTGCTTTGTAAGAGGTCTTTGCAGGTAATAAAAAAGGCAGAATACATGTTTGGGATTTTAAAGTGTATTACAATACTTAYTTGTATTTTTCCCTTTAATTCTGTTAATTAAATCTCTCAGGTTGTATTCTCTCTCACATRTGCAAATGCTTCTCAGTTATATTCTCAATGACTTTTGCCTATGATGAGCAAGAATCAGAATAAAAAGAATGAACTCGTGAGAAATGATGTGAAGCACTTCAGAAAGACTGAAATATTGAAGAACAGTCTAGTCTTGTGCAAAATTAGATGTTTCCTAATTATTTGAAGGCTCTCTGTACATCTGTGGTGATTTCTCTTCCTAGCTGCATCACATACAATATAAATGCGGGTCTTTGCTTGCAAGGTCCTTTGCACCTTCTCTCTGCCCTTTCTGGCCTCTAAATAATAGGAGTGGAATAGAGTGAACCTCTTATAAACAGGTTTTACTAGCAATTTAATAAATTTCTGTTCTCTGCCTGTTTTGCCTCTTACACCAGAAAAGTTCCACACACATTTTTACAATCTACTTGTCTGTCATACATGAAATTCTTTCTCAAGAATATCTTCCAGTGTTGGGAATTTGGTATTTGCTGTTTTTTTTTTCTTTTAGCACTATTCTTTTCAGATGTGCATTCCAAAGCATCGGGATATGTTGTTGCTCATTCTGCTTTCACCTTTTGCTCTGTTACATCTTTGTGCACTGTTCTGTCTTTATTAGTACTCAGTGAGTGAGCTCTATAGGTCAGCCACCCCCTGGTGTTTTTTTTTATGTTTATCCATTGCTTATCCCAGTGGCTTTTGATTCTTAAGTACTATGCCAATTATAATTTTGAATTGGGTATGAGTTACTAATATCCATATAACTCATRTGAGTTATGTGACTTGCAGTAGATGTTATAAATATTGACCTTAGTRTCCTGCTCGAATTTGTCTCAGCTAATATACTCCTCACTAAGCTATGAAAATATGGGCTAGGTGAAGCAAGAATAAGCTCAGCTGAGTGGCAGAGTTGGGCTAGAAAAGATGCACTAATGAGTATTTCATGATTTTTCCATTATTTTCATCAGCATTTTGAATAGCAGAAATAGAGAATAMCAATATTAAATGACACCAAATTTATGGAGATTGTGGCAACTAGCAATTTGGAATAGATGATAAGATTTTGAAGGAAATACATTTTTCCCAGTTGAAGCAATGACCAGAAATAAATAGATTGAATAGAATTAGTGGGTGGTTTCCTSTTGGCCTTCCCTCAGGAGTTCTTGGTGCATGTGAAAAATGAAGCGTGTGCATGGTGAGTGATGCCTTTTTGGTTTTTTTAYATCCTCAGACATTTGTTTTCTTGGGAACCAAATTCTTACACATTTTCTTCAGAGAATTGAAATAAATGAGGAAATGGCATCCTAAATAAGCCTTGTCCAAACCAACTGTTTTGGTTAGCTATTTCAAAGGGAAAGGACATATCTAGAACAGCAACATGGAATACTCCTGTGAAAAATAAGTTACTTGTGCAAAAACTTAGCAACTTGCTGCATTAAAAGAAAAAGTAAATAAAAACATGATGTATCAGCCTGTTTTAACTCCCTACAGGGGCACTCCAGTAAGAGAGGATCATTTGAATTTTTTTCAGGTTCTTTTAGTGAATTAAGTACTACAGTTTTTTGAAGCCGAGATTGTTTMATTATTCTACTGCAAGAAACCTAAATGTTTGATACTTACTGTTTATCTGTTTTGACAGGGAAGTGTCAAAAATAGGCACATCTCTGTTCAAAATGCTGATTATCTTTTAGACTGCAAAAGAACATTATCTTTTAGACACCACTCAGTGGTGAAAGGTGTGGGCTGGACCTGGGGCTTCCAGTGCTTGAGTTGTACTTAACTGTGTAAGTATATCCTATTAAAGAGTAAATTTGTAGTTGATTTCAAAAGTTCCTGGTTCTCTTTTTATTGATTAATGTCRTCTTCATTCTCAAGCTCCTGAATTGGAGGTTTCCAGTAGTTTCTATGTTTCAGAGACCATCTTGATGATTGCACTACAGAAAAGAAAAGAAGGAGGGGAAAAAAAAAAAAAAAGGGGTGGGAGGCTAAAAAAGAGTTTTTGTATTCCAGCATGCTTCTAACCCCTTTCCTCCACTTTTTTGTGTCACAAGAAGGTGGTGGTGGTGGGGAATGGAGGTGTAACACTGGTTTCTAATACACACCAAAGAGACTAGAAAGGTGGCCATGAAGAAACTGGAGAAGTTGTGTAATTACTTGAAGTGAAAAWTCACATTCTTCTCAGATGTAAAGGCTTAACTACATTACAGTTTTTGACTAAAAAKCAATGTTGTCACTCATGAACCTGATGACATCTACTTTGTTATGAATGGATGAAATGTGTGGATAGAAGTAATTTTACATTTTACAGCTATTGGCTTCCAGTGACAAGTACAACTATTTTGCCTTTATGGCAGCCATCTGTCTCGCAGGCTAATCTCTCTCATTTGTGGAAGTACATCCCCATGGTACGTGCATCCTTCAGTCTCCCAGGCGTTYTCCTGCTGTGTCATCCGACAGGACTCGGTGAAAGCTCTGAGAGACATAGCTCGCTTTGTTTTAGTCCTGTGGGGATGGGCAGCTGCCTGGTTTGTCAGTGACCAGTATTGTTGCTAGCAGATCTCCAGTTTCAGCAATTTTGCTTCAAGATTACTGTCTTGCCTAAGGTCAATTCTACTGCCATGATCTCAGGATGACTTCTGCGAGTGAGAGTGTGTGGGGGGATTTGTTTAGGAGGGGTCTCCAGGGGGAGATTTTGCTTGGGATGAGGTATTTCTCTACAGATGTGTGCAGAGGCCACACTTTCTGTTTTGTTCAAGCATCTTCTGTTGGGGCTCTGCAAAGGAGAATATACACAGGTTTTAACAGATTAAAAAGTTGTGTAGTGCTTAGCACACAAGATTTGTTTGGCTAAGCAGAAGCACCACTGAAAAGGCTCCAAAGAGTCTGGCCTGTCCTGGCAGACACATTTAGGTGAGAGAAAGTCCTCCCGGTGTCTCCCAGAGGTGGCTCCTCAAAGTGGCTGAGTTTCTGTCTTCCCCTGAGCATGGGTGACTGTGACAGCTGGACTTGACCAGTTCTGAACATCCCTTGCCAGTGCCAGCCTGCCTCCAGCAGGTTTTCTCCTGTGGGATTTTGTACCTTTCTCTGACAGAGRTTTCCCTTTTATAAGTCCTTCAGCCACTAAATCCTCTCTGAGCAGATGCTGTCTGTCTGTGGTGGGACTGCAGAGAGGGGGCTCAGAATGGGGGTGTGAAAGGGATTAGTTCTCCACTGTTCTTTGGTTTGGTTTTGGGTGATTTCCAGAATCTTCTGTATCATGACAGGATCCTTTGGGTGTACAAGTATGCAAGTATGTCTAGAGACATTGCTGAATGTTGGTAAAAAAGGTCTGTGATACTGTTCCTGACCAGAGTGCTTCCCATTATTATCCAGAAGTTTCAGAGTCTTAAGGTAGACTTAAAAAACATGCTGTACATAAAAGATCTTTTTTCTTGGCTCTTACAATAAAAGTTTCTTCTAATTATGCTGCATGAAATGCTCAGGTCAGAGTTTGTTCCTGATTCTGATGTAAAAAATACTTTTGCAGCACAACTTGGTCTTGTCCTAGAGAGACCCTGAATCCCATTCTTTCAATTTCTTGCTTTTCTGTTTTAATTCAGAACTCCAGGCAGAGTCTGAACGATGTGAATTTCAGCAATGTAAATATCTATCTATTATTTTTTTCTTTTTATTGTCCATAGCTTGCTGCTACTCAGAAAGTTGATACTCTGCTGTTTTAATTTTTAATGATTGTTTGGGCTATTTTTCTGTCTGAGAAATGCAAATGTACTGACATGAAAGAAWTTTTTTTTTAATTTTTAATTCCATGAGAATCAAAATCACCATATCTATCCTCCCATTTTTCTTGTTGTAAGAGATACTGGAAAGAGAACCTAGTGTTGTTGTTTGTGATGGAAATGAGTCATATAGTGTGRGGAAAAAAAATTGTTTCGTAAAACCAGTATGGTTACGAGTTATTTTCATATAGCATGGCAAGATACAATTGTAAAGAAGGTACCAGCAAAATTTTCCAATTTATTGGGTTTTGTCTTATGGTAATGTCATTTCATTCTGCAGAAATTCCAAGGTAAATGAGTAGGCAARTGCTGCTTTATGAGATTGATTGTTGTCACTCTACCTTTGTAATAGCTGGTTTTGTGAGTGTTGTTTCCATACTGGCTTAGAACACTTTCTCATTGAAATATTTGCATTAAAAGTGTTACCTATTCATTTTTTCTTTAATCATGTGTAGCTTTGATATAACATTTAAACTGTGACTAACATTTTTTATTTACACTTAATGTTACTTTGGAATTGTTTAAATCAGTATTTTAAATTGAACAAGGCCTTTGAGCCACTTTGGAGGTCTGTGTCATTAACCTATRATTGTATATTGCATGAAGTACTTTGTTTTCATTACTTTGGAAAAAGAAGTGATGACCTTGCCAATTGACTCCTCTATTTAACATTTTCATCTGAGCTTTAACAGCATTAGAAATAACTGCTTGTATTGACCACAGAAGGAGCCAAAGAAGCAATGTACTGCAGTCAATCTAATTCAGTTTCAGGCTAACAAAGTTAATATTAATTGGTGATCTACCAAGTCAGAGGCCTCAGTTAAATAAAAGTCAAGAATTTCAAACTGCTTTTTCTTTTTGTCGATTGCCAGCCCTGGGTTTTAAAATACACCATGCAGAACTTAGGTTTTCCCATCAGGACACCTAACARTTGAGCAGCCAGTAGGTCTGTGCTGCCTGACACATTAACCTAAACTGTTTAAGGTGAGTAATGAGTACAGAAAGTTCTTGTTATGAGAAAGACCTATTTCACACAAAGTTACTTGGGAAATATCATAAAAATAACTTTTTTTTTTCCTTCTCTGTCTAGAGTTCATTTCTCTCCGAACCGAAACTGTCAGTACTAAATAATCATCAGGCCCTATGGTGTTTGCTCATRTTATAGGCAGCTCTAACAGCTGGGAGTGCCTCCCATTCATCTGCTCCCAGTATCATCAGACACGAGAAAGGCAGAGCAGACTGTCCAAGCTGGCTGTTGTTTCAAGAAGGCTGGGGCACATAAAAGCCATAAGTAATAATGACTTAGCTGGGGGACTGGGCGTTCTGAAACACATGAAAAATGTGCTTTGCTTAAAACCACCAAACTTGGCAGGTAGGCTTAGGATTTGCTAAGGCACAGAACAAAAGCAAATATGRTGCTTTCTGATTGCCCACTGTAGAAAACTGAGCTCGTCAGCAGAAACTCTTTTGATTCCAATTTTCCACAGGTTCTTAAACATGGTAGGAAAAAAGTTTTAGCAATGTTATACAGATGGCAAATGTCAGCATTTGTTTGTTTTGGTTTTTTTCTCTTCTTCTAAAAAGTAAAGCAGGATCTATTTGTCCTAGTCTCAATTTCTAGAAAATGAGATGGCTGAAATGGCTCTTTTTACATCTTATGGTCTTAGAAATATGAAAAAAGATWAAAAAAAATTGTGGAGATGAAGGGGAAAAGGGGCAGAGGTATTTTTGGTAGACCTTCAAGATTCAGCTTGAATAATTTCTACAGATATATCATCCAGGAAGAACAGCACCTAAAAGAACTATAGAGTTCTTCTTTATATTTCTACAGTATATATGTGCTTTTAATCAAAATCTAAAAGAACTATAGAGTTCTTCTTTATATTTCTACAGTATATATGTGCTTTTAATCAAAATGGTCAGGAGATGGTAGGAGTAACTCCCAATGCCGATTGTTCATGAAAAATAAGTAACCACTATGTCTTACAGTGAAAACCTTTGTAAACACTTGACTGCAGTAGTGAAGTGAAGGATAACTTTCAGATCTTGACTGGGGAAATGTAAGCCAAGTTGTTTTCCTTTGAGGAGGCTCATGGCACAGCTTGCTTCCCCAGGTCTGGTGTAGCTTTTCTCAGTCATCCTGAGAAACTTCAGGAAGGGCAGGCTGTCAGCTGGGCTTGGGTAGGCCCAGGAGGGTRAGAACAAGTACTGGCTTCTGCCTTCTGAATTGGTTTAGAAGAGAAAGTACATGAAAATTTCTTTTTATCCTTCCARTAATTTGAAATAGATTTGAAATAGGCTTGTGCCTGTGCAGTGAGCTAGAGCGAATTTGGGTCATCAATATTSCAGGTTCAAGGAGAGGATACTTTCATTTTGCACATCTTTAGAAACAGCATGTTGCCTTGCTCCCCGTTGTTCATATTTTTAACTGTTAATTAAATTCACTGACATTGCAGCTGTTTAGATTATTAATAGCATCCCTTATATTTGAAAATAATTAGATTGCAATTATTTTTATGATCTCACTAAATACTTTTCAAAATGGTCTAAGATATGTTCTGCTTAAAAGGCGAGATGGCATAGTCAAGTCATGAATGTTTTCTGTAATTAAAACATGTCCACTATAGTTAAAATTTGAGTTGAATTTTCAAGTAATGTAAGGTGTAAAGGGCTTCAGACTCAGGGATTTTTGTTGTTGATGTTCCACGTAATTCCATGATGACCAATTCATAGAGATCCCCAAATCTCATTAACAGCCCGAGGGCAGGAGCTTTGAATGTTTGTTTGGCTCAGTGGTCGTACACAAATACATCACCATGGAATTGAATGGAGCATATATKGAGGAAATGCTGGCCTGCTTGAACTTAAGAAGACAATCATACACTTAGGGAGTGTTTAGGAATTTCTGTCTTGATCTGACAGATGATGAAACTGCTGCTTTGAAAAGTCTTCTAAAAATACTTGTAGTGGTGCTTGCAACTGGATAGTTTCTTTGAAGGGAAGAAACTATTTAAAAACTATTAAAGTTTGTTTAATTTATTGCTTCTGACACTTTTTTTTTTTTTTTAAGTAGCCTTCTCCCAGCACTTTCATTTCCTGAAGAGCTGCTTCTGTGGTGCCTCAGCCTAATATTTAGGTTGTTCCATTTGAATAGCAAAGAAAGCTGGTATTGTTGTAAGCATTATGCATTATTAAGCAAATGGATGAGATTGCTATGTGTACACAATTGTCTTTCCTGTCTCTTCATGTCTTTGCTAATAACAAATGTCAAAATGCTGTTACTAGTCTGCTAATCTAGCACAGAATGCTTACAAAAAGATTTTTAAAGTAACTTAATAATTTAATACACTTATTCAAGCTTGAAAATGGAATATTGCAGTTCTGAATATTTTCTAATACTTGGCAAAGGTCCGGTTTTGGMRTCAGTTAAAATCAACATTRTAYGTCTRTTTTTGGGAGAAGTAGTAGATAATKGTCATGTAATTACAGAGATGAGAGCACTCATACCTGTTTCACTTCACTAAGGCTGACTCTTGTGATTCTCATGATACTTGAAACAAGGTTGTATCAGTCTGGCAAGCAAGATACCTTTAAAGCAAGACATCATCAGGATGTTGAGACTGCTTTTAAGGAGAGTTCTGAGTCTTCCTCCAGTGAGCAATTAGAGTGAGGCAAACAAGTTCAGTACTCTCTGTTATTKGGGTATTGTGTTTCTTGTCTCTGGGAGTTTTGCACAGTACTTTAAGAGGATCTGACCTGAGTGCAAGTTCCTGTGCAGCTCTAAAAACACAAGAGGAATTGTTTGTACCAACAGCTGAACATCTCTAGATTGTGTGCTGGGAAACACATGGTGCATTATCATGATGCTATTTTTTTCTATTGTTGTTTTGCACACCACCTCAACTCTGCAGCTCAATGCTCCTAAGATTAAACTAAGAAAAGTTAGGCTGAAGGTAATAGTGGAATAAAGGATTCAGCTTGGGAGGAAAAGCCTGGCATGTTATCCAAAGATGCTCATTTCTTTGACTAACTTTATGTGAATAGCAATTAGCTTTGTGTTAGTATTCAAATACAGATGCTTTACTTGCAGTTACTACTGGAAAAGATCCAAAGGGGAAATCAAAATGTAGGGGGAAAAAAGAAAGTTTCATGAGCTGAGCATAATGACTATAGATAACTATGTAATGAATTTTCAATGTAGAACTACCAGCATTATATAAACGAGCATCATCTCATGTAAAGACCATAAACTCTGCARAACAAGCTATGGAATAACTTCTTAAAGAATTTAATGAATCTTATGTAAACAAGCTGCAGTGAGCAAGGCCCTAATGGCTCCACAAACGTGAGGTCTTGAATAAAATTCTATGGARCCTGAAACCAGTTTGATGTGTAGATTTAGAGAACTGCCTCATCTTTAATCTGAAACTTTAGGCAACGCTAAAGTTACAGTTTATTTATTATTTCAGTTATTTACTATTTCAGTTACTTTATATKAATGTTACCATGTTTCTGTAATATGCTGCTACACAGAAGTAAATAAATATAAAAAATAAAGTTAATTAGTCTTTTGACGTAAAGGGAAAAAAACCTGTAGTTTACCATACATATACAATTRTATGAATTACCTTTGTGATCAGAACCAACTAGTATAAATATAACAATTTTCTCTTTAGCCTGTTTATATGTTTGTTTGTTTGGGGGTTTGGTTTTCGTTTGTTTGTTTGTTTTTGTTTTGGTTTTTGGGTTTTTTGTGTATATACACTGATTCTGAAATTCCTGAGAAAGACAAAAATCTTGATTCTGGAGAGTCACAGGCAGTGTTCTCTAAATAAATGTACTTTAATATTTTAAACAGACAGTTTTAATAGAGAAAGATATTCCTGTAATTTAATATCCTTGCTCCTGTGGATTTTTGTTCTGTCAGATTCTGGTTCTCTATAGAGAGTAACAGAAGTCRCAGTGCTGAAAATCCAATTTACTGCTCTTTGCTTAGGAAGGTCAAACACCCACACCACCATAACACAAATAAGAAACTCATCTTTCTACATCTCCTTATTTCAGTGCTATAATACCAGTTTATCACTTGTATTGTTTAGAGTAAAAAGAATTTTGTTCTCTTAGATGTAACATTTGYACAAACTGTGTCACAGGATTAAAATGTTTTTAATTTCTGGTTTTATTACTGTCTGGTTTATTTTGGGGGGCTGTGTTCATGTGTATGTTTTCAAATTACGTCTGAAAAGCTTAAGAGCTCTGTTAAAGCAGAGAAATGAAACRCTTAAAAGTTGTGAAATTTAAGAATCAGAGCTGCCTGTATAATCTTTTTAATTTTGTCTTCCCTATGCTTATGCACAATGGCACAGTTTTTAATTAGAGAATCACATACTGTTTTTTTTCCCCCCTCCTTGGAGTTAAATTTAATTCTGTGCACGGGAGGGATAATGCTTACTCGATGATTGCTGCCTTCCTCGTTTTCATACTCAGTGTTCTGTGTGTAGCCATAGGCTTTATTTACTGCATCCTATTCAAAGCCTGCACTGATGAAAAAAATTTAATTTCCCTTGGCATTTTCTATGGGTTTTACCACTTTATATTTGAGTAGTTCCCAAATATTAYTAGTCATCATCTTTACAGACCCCAGTTTTCATTGTGGAGGCAGTATTTCAGGTGAGAAACTGAAGTACTGAAAAGCAAACACAAAATGTGTTTGCTGATTCTGGATTCTGTGGCTGTCATGCATTGTGCCTGATAGTTCAGAGGATTTTTTATTACACAGCACTTTATCTGTTCCAGACAGAAATCCTCTTTGATTCTAACAGAAGCAATGAGTTTTCAACACTTCTTCAAATTCAGTACCCAGAAGATCAAGAGCACGTAATAGTAATCCTCAGGGGGCTGGTTTAAATGATATAATGTGCAGGAAGTGAAGAGATAGAAGCCAAACCCTCATGGCAGCACTATCTGTGTAGAATTATTGTTTCATTTCACATTTGCCACATGGTTTCCACTCTCAGCAACAGTTCAGACAGGGGCACTATGGAAAACAGCTTTACTGTGTAACCCGAGTTTTGTGTCCAGCTGGATGCCAAGAGATCTGTTCTGTTCACTGACTGGGGAAATGGCCTGGGGTAAAAAAAAAATTCAGTTTAGGGTTGCATCATGATGCACGAGTGCTCTGACAGCTTGCAGCAGTAAACATTCTTCTCTGAGTGCAGAGTGGGAAAAAATCACACGAGGAAGAGAGCTAAAGCCTGACAGGTCTCCCTAGTCTCCTTATTTGAAAGTGAAAAGAAGAAAGTGGGACTCTGTGTGTGAGGGAAAGCAGGCTAGCAGAAGAGTTGCATGAGACTGAAGATATTGGAGCAATCTCTGATTGTCTGTACCCATCAGCACTTCRGTCCCATCTTCCAAAGACTCCCTGYTCTACTGACTCTTTTCTGTTCTCTCTAAAGTAACAGTCAGTTCTTTCCTCTTGTTCCAAATTTCGTGTTTCACCACGTTCCTCCACCACATCTCATTTCCCTGCTGTCTTTGTCTACTTGGCCAGTTGAAATACAACATCCTTCTCAGTCTGGCCTGGGTGTTGGAAGATGGGTTGGAAGCACACTTTCTGCTCACAGCTTTCCACCTAGTTACAGTCTGGCTCAGAGCTGCCAGGAAGGTCACAAAAATGCCAAGAAAAGCCTTGTTAAGCTTATGGAGTCTAGGGCCAGTAAGCAATTAGTTTCTTTATGTTGCTGGATGGTAAGGTGTTAATGAGGTTTTGAGAAGTTTAGCTGCTTGTCTTGTCTTAAAAATGTGATAAGCCTTTAAAATGTATGGTTTTGGACCTCTGTTTTGGAAATGTGAACAATTTTCATAGMTATATGAAAAGCCACATCTGCTGTAAAAAGGTGTGGAACTCCCTCCTRCCTAATCTCCCTGCTCCAGATCAGTGAAATAGCAGAGCAGTTTGCCAGACACTTTTTAGCACATGGCAGATATTTTTCAAGACCAGCAAAGCTGTTTGGCAGAATAATTACCCTTTCATTTTGCCCTGTTCAAAGGAAGTCCTTTACTGTAAAAAACCCCAAACAAATAAAAAGCATAAAACCCCACATATTTTCCACCTTGGATGTCAAAGATAGGAAAAAAAAAATGATTAGCTGTAGTTAAAGGCAGTTAAAAATGGGTTAAGATGTAAAATGTCAAAAAATCTTYTAAAAAATGACCAATTCTCTCTATATATAGTGCTAATGAGGTTTTCATCTAAGATTATATTAACCATATGTGGTGTAACAACACATGGGATACTGAGGCATTACAAGATATTGAAGATTTTCTATTAGTGAAATACTTTCCCCCCTGGAAAAAAAATAACCAAAAACATAGCTCCAGTGGGTGCAGTAGAGTTTCCATGCAGCTTTATAGTAGTGCTTCTTCTTGCTATAACTCTTCCTTAAAATAAATTCACCATATCCAGGTGCCTRGAGTTGGTAAAGACTGAAGGGGAAAGGGAAAGTGTGTCCTTATRTGCCAAATCCAAGGAGTACAGGAAATACAAGTAGAAAGTTTGTTATTCTGTTCTGTCTAATTGGTCTCTATACTTTTAATGTTGCAGTGAGCATAGCAAAATACAAATGATTTCAGGATTGAGTTTTGGTTTGAGGGTTGTTTTTTTTAAGCATTTCAAACAAAACTGTAGAGTACACTTCAGGGTTCCTTCKCTGTCCCATTGTACATTATAGTTAAGGTGATGCACAACCATTTTACCAGGGTGGGAAAGCAYATTGCTCTTTTTTTCCTGCTTCTGTTTAAGCTAAATAATTGACATTTGTTGTTTTTCTTTAGTTCTCTTGCTTTGCTTTTAGTACCAGTAAAGCATTTCTTGTATTATTTAAATTTATTTAAGTATACCTTGAAATGCTTTAGAATTTAAAAGATGACTTTTATATCAACCAAAGCACATTTGGATTAAGATTTACCAGGAATTCAGTAAACTCACACTTTGGCATTTAATTTATCTAATTTTTAGGAATTAGAATTGGAATTAGAAGAAAAAGAGAAAATTAGAGCACAAACCCTAAGGGTTCAGCTGATCTGACGTCTGGGTTTCAGTTTTATGAAATCTTTATGTTTTGAAATTTGAACTTCAGCTGAGCTAGTTCAGCTTTTAACTGCAGCCCTGAGACTCAGCTTGGTTTGACTTCTTATCCTGTAGCTACGGAATCCATTTCCAAATTATTGAAAGTTTATCTGTAAAGTGCTAATATGCTCTTAGTTAGGAAATTAAGAAATAAGGTGAAAACAGYTGAGAGATCCATAGCAGCGGATTTTCTCTTGCAGCTGGCCAAAACACAATCTAACTAATGATCTGAGGAAAACAGTTTTTCCCTTTTTTTTTTTTTTCCTCCCCATACAGTTCATTGGCAGACTTCCTGCAGTAGCTGCTTTGACAGATATAAAATTGCCTCTGTCTTTATTGCATGGTCTGGCCACTGCCAGATTTCCTGGCCTTTCTTGTTCCAGTGGACACCATGGTGCTTTACTGAGATCCGAGGAAGTAAAATTCAGTGAAGTGGGCATGCCTGAAGTTAGGTATGAATATTGCCAAATACTCGCTAGGCCGTGAGCGGTAAAGTTCTCAAATTATTTTCAATTTATTCCTTTTACATAATTTGTATTTCTGTCTTCTCTATAATAATTATGGTTGGCAGGAGTGATTTCTACATGTCCTTTAGACATCACGCTTATGCCCATAGGTGGGCATTGGACTTTCAGTAGGATGCAGGAAGCCACAAAGCTTTTGTTGATCCCTATTGAAATGCAACTTGTATTGAGAATCTTATGAAAAAGGAGCAGGTTCCCAACTGAAAACTAAAATTGCTGGACCCTCTCTGGTATAGGGATAAGGGAGGGAAAGGCAGGTTGTGGTCTTTGTCAGGTGCAGTGTGAAAGATGGGAATGCAGCTGGTTTCTGCATGGGGTTCAAGATGAACCTAGGGCAGAGTTAAGAGCTCAGCTAATTAGGTCAACTTGACATTGCTTGCTGCTTGTAACCATCATTAAAATGCTTGCACATACAGTCATCTGGCTGGACTGCCTCCCTTAGCTAACCAACAGCTTGTTTATGAGGACAGAAAATGATAAGGGGAATGGAAAAAAAAAAAAGGCAGGAAAGTTGTGTCTGTAGTACAGTGTTGAAAAAATTGACAAAAAAGACTCCATACCCAGAAAACTATACCACTTACTCTTATGGAATTGATAGTTATGGAAATCTAAGAAAAGGACACTCTTCCAGATAGTGTTTTTACTGGTTTAGCACCCGAAATAATAGAGAATGGCTTTGCAAAAAATCTGGTGGCATTTTTTCCAGGTACAAAGGACATTTTCTTTTTTGTTGTCATTGTTGTTCTTTTTCACTTGTTGTTGTTCATTTTTTTTTCTTCTTTTTCAGTAGCTGCTTGCTTGTGATAACAGTTCTCTACTGCTGCAAACTGTGTCAGTGTGTGCATATATCTTTTCTGTGCTTATGGTGAATCCAACCGTCATCTTAAAAAATAACTGTTTGTTTCTGTTTCTAAAAAAAAAATTGGAGATGGACCAGAAGGTGCAGTAACAAAGGGAGTAGAAGGATTGGGATGCCAGCTGAAATAATGTTGAGGTAGACTGGGACTGGGATTTAGGGAGGATTTGTAAATTGATTGCCTCAGATGCAGGAAATCCGACTGAAAAGATTGTGGCACAAAGATGTGAAGTCATCTCTTAAGAGCACAGTGAAGAGACTGGGAAAGTGGACTGGGGGAGAGGAGTTAAGGGAAAGTGTGTTGCATGAGAAACTGATCAACAAAGAGGAAAATGACACTGTAACTCACTGTCACAGCACCCAGTAGAGCACCTACCAAAGTCTGATGGGAAGTCTGTGAAAGTGAGCTTTGCTTTAAGAGTTAATGAAGATGGGGAAATGCTTTGGAGTGATCTGCTGGGATCTAGAGAATATCCTGGAAGGTTTTTTCATGATCAACAAAGTACCTAAAGTTTGTGTCCTCTGCTGGTGCATCTTCTATAGCAGCCTTTTAATGACTCCCTCCACTTCTCTTCCAAACTGAAGTCAGCTTTTTAGGGATGTGTTCTTTCGTTATCAGTGGCTTGATTCAGAGCCTGTACTAATACCAGCTGGAGCATGAATGGTTTTCCAGAAAACTTATATTTTCTCTSAAGACTGGTTTTCAGCACTGACACTGAAAATTGCTACATGTTCATACAAATTTTACTGTTTCTATTTGCTAAATTATTTATTTATGGGTTTTTAAACATTTTAGTATCCATGGAACTGTTCTGTCCTTTGGAGGAGCTTTTTCTCTCCCTTCATCCTGCTGATGTGCCTTCCAGACGTGATTTCCATGTCCCTCTCAGCTGCAAGCTGTCATCATCCCTTGGTRTTCCTTGTTTGAGGCCCATTCAAACACATTGAGGTGAAATGGAAGTTGCCAGCAGTGGCAGTCGTATTTTGTTACATTCTCAGGCTGAATTCTGCTCCTTGTAAAGAATGATTAAGTGGGCCAATACAGCAGTTTCAGACTAATTCACTAACAGCTCTATGTGAAAGGACTAAACTTCTGATTTGAGAACTCGAGATGTCCAGTGTAGTCCCCTGAAACAAAAACACTACTCTAAAGAAATGYAAAAATAGATAGATATAGAACACTTTTTTTTTTTTAAATTTAAGGTTTTCAGGACATGATCACTCTTAAATAATATATTTTATTATATCTTATGTAAAATTAGGAAGAACAGTACAAAACAATTTAAATTATTCAATTGTAGTAAAAAAGTTGAGATTCATTTGCAGCATCATAATGGTTTGAGATACTGCAATTGGAACTCGTTTCTATTTTTGTTTTTTAAGTGGGCTCAGTGAAAAAAAATCTCAATTTTTTTAAGAACTTGACGTCAAGAGAAATACCCGCTTTTCAGCTTGTTGACTAATTAATTAATTAATATTCAATAGCTTATGCTTTGCTCATTTGCCACTCTATTCAAAACCTTACAAAGAGATTATAGCAGATAATATTTGAACAGGTTGTRTTAAATAGTGATCAGCAAGGGTTCCTGTTTTCACTTCTGTGACCTGTATAAAATCTGTGTATTTTCTCTGAGTGTTTAGCACTTGTGGAAGGTTTAACAGGTTTGTGGGTACAGTAAGATTTGTGGTCTGTCTGACATTCTCTCAGACATGATTTAATGATTGTGACCAGATTTTTTTTAAAACTAAAAAAAATKATAGAAATACTAACTCATAATTCTAAGAAAAATACAATACTCAGGGTACTCACTATAATTCTGAATTGTGAGAACTCSTAAAAATATCAGAGAGTGTAAGGCTGTAATACATTTTAGAGAGTGTACTATAATCCTGAGATTGCAAAGTTGCTTTCTTCTGCAACCTTGGTATCTACTGGGTATTTTCTAAAAACAACCCACTTAATTTAGCTATTTACAGGGCACATTATATATTATTAACCTTGAATGTTTTCGTATTGATTTATTATGTTAGTTTTCCCTTAAACAAAAATCAAAAAGAAATAAAAATTGTGCGCCCCCTGTCTTTTAACAGTAGCCTTTTTTTTTTTTTTTTAATTAGACTCTTTTTAAACTGTGAGATTTGTAAATTTAGGGTTTTTGAGTTTACAATATTGAACAGTGCAATAAACCTTTGAGATGCACAGAAGAGTTTTGTATGTGGAAATGAACTACTATGGAGTAGTCATATGAAGTAATTGTAGTTCCATATTAACAAGTATTCATAAATTACATATGTAATGTAAGATATCTGCAAACTGAAGACTTAGGTGAGGTTTGARTGAAGAAGGCATGGTCAGCTTGGAGATAAATAAATGTGTTTTCTCTACTACGGTGATGTCATGTRGCAGTGTGCAGCTGCTACATAATCTGAATATCAAGTTTAAGAAAGTGTCAGACTGGTGTCACTGAGTGATCTGGAAACCAGCTCATAACTGACCTAACACAGTCACAGGGTTCTGAAAAACACCTGCCATWTTCTGCTTGTGAGCTCTTGTTCTTGTGGGTAGAAGTAGCTCTGGGTCTCTTAGGAGTATTTTGATGTGCTGATTAAAGAGCTATGATAATTGATAACARTAACATTAAAGTGATGTATCTGCAAATGTAGTAGCTGAGATCTGAAAAGCCCTCTGGCATCTCATATGTGAGAAGTTTAAAACTGAACCTCTGCTATTCTTGATAATGCTTGCAAGAACAGCAGAGAGTTGATRTGAGTTTAGAGAACATACTCTCCCAATATACTTTTGGTAGAATACCATATGAGATGTAAATGCTCACCAGCATGACCTCCAGAAGAGAAATAAAATCACTATACAGAGCACAAACCCTCATGTGTTGTCAGAGTGACTGTGGATAACGTGTTGTTGTTTTGACCTATAGTGAGTCCTGAGACTATGACAAACTCACTTATAACATTCCTCAAAATGTAATCACAATAAAGGTGACAGATTATTATTTATTACAGCGCTTTTTCCAACTAATTCTCATGTAACCATAGAAGAGTATATGCATAGGTCACTTTCAAGCACTGAAATGTAAGCACCCCAAGGAAAACAAGCTGAAAATATTTGTGTGTCAAAGCAATAACTGCTGCTTTTAAAGGTACACGAGGCCACAAGACAATTTYTTATGTTGCATAGGTGTTACAGCAATTTCTTACGCTTCTCCAACAAATCGGGCCTGTATCTGAGCTATGTTTCCACCAAAATATCCCCTGACAGCAGCAAAAGATGAGAGTGAGATGTTCACTTCATGAGCATTATTAAAGGAATGGTTTGTTACTAGTTTGAAATAACTATATTCAGATTTCTGGATAGCCCTCTATGTCCTTAAGTGAGACAGAATTCCATGCCTTTGATGAAATGTGAGTTTTTTATTCCAMGTGGCTATGCCAGTCCTACTAAAATGGCTTCCCATTAAAAATTTGTGGTTTGCAAATGAAACTCAGCAAGTGATTAACTAATAGAAATCTTACTGAAAAAAAATCAGTCACCAAGGTGAGCAGCTCTGGTGCTGACACAATCCACAGCAATCCTGGTGACTGCTCCACCTCCTGAGGTGCCCTGGCATAATCCTTAGGAGACAATGCAAATGGGAGTGAGTGATTACCAGCACAATGCTTCCTCTGGCTTGGACTGTCAGCGAGGTTTAGTCAGTCTATGTCCTGTGTCCCAACTGCTTCCATAAAGGAAAAACGAGGGGTAATTGTCACTGGAAACTCACTTCTGGTGGGGTTGCAGAAACCACCTACTTGGTAGGAAAGCCTGTTGCCTCTCTAGGGCCTGGGTTACAAATGTGAAGARGAATGCTTCCGACCCTGGAACAGCCCTCAGATTACTTTCCATTATTGATGTTTCAGGTAGGCAGTGATAAAACTGCAGCAAAACGTCCAAGGGCAATCAAGAGACACTTCAGGTCTTTGAGGAGACTAAGTAGGGGATCAGAAGCAAGAAAAAAGAAAACAAGAAATGTTTTCCTCTATCCTTTCAGGCACAGGGAATGATGAGGGAAGAAASAGCAGATCAATACTTGACTCCAAGCTGGGTGTCACCAGCAGGAGTTTGGATTTTTGATTTCCCATTTGTCTCAAATGGGAAAAAGGATCTTTGTGCAGAAGTTAGCAGGACTCARTGAAAGAGCTTTAAATGGATTTTGGATGGGGAAAAGGATAAACCAGACTCACTAGAGAAAAGCCTGGGAGCAGCGTTAACAACATTTGTGGTGTACAAGTGAAGTGCTTTGATCTGCCATCTCTGTGGAGGTACAGGATAGAGAATCATCCAGCAGCAGAGATGGAAGTGTTACTGATGTGTTAGAAACGTGGAAAAGCCCAAAATGATCACGTAGGAATTAAGGCTTCTCCCTCACAAAATGGGGATATTTGCCAGAGTCTGCTGTTCTAAGAGRAGGAACTAAGTTGGTTTAAATAATTTAAATTCAACCCAGCTGTAATACCTGAGATGTCGCTAAGGTTTTTCAGGATACAAGGAGAACAAAGCAGTGTGGTTTTCACTCTGAGATGAGAGCTAAAACAACAAAAAGGGTTCTCTCACCATGTGTTATGGGCTGATGAACTGGAGTAGGAAGCATTGTCTTTGTAGTACTGTCTTTGTGTTACACTTAGGACTCTTGTCTATATAGAGGACATCAATCATAATCATTACAATGCTGACTAGATTTTCATGAGCAGGAGATGACTAATTTGAAAAGAAACCATTCTTATCCCTACTAAGATGTTTCTGTGGGTATTATGGAATAAAAGCAAAGTACTTGCTATTTTTTCAGTAATATTTGGCAATAGCAGTAAGTGGCATGGCAATAGCAGTAAGTGGCATGATTCTGGAGCCAAATAAACTCGTGTGTGCTGAACAAGCTACACATTAACATAAACACTCTATAGAAAAGCTGTGACTAAACCACTCCACTATTTCATGTTTTGGTGAATTTTTACAAACCAAGTGCAGTTGGTTTAAAGGCTTTTGCAAACTATGCCTGAAGAGAACAAAAATTAAATGCATCAATATTATGGCTCTTTACAACATACAAGAATATCCTGAACATCCATTAATTGTGGTAATTAATAACTTTCCCAACCATTGAAATAAGTATGTTCTACTGTAACCAGTAGAGGCCTTTTTCATGTTGACTAAAGCAGTTGAATTCCAAAATTGAATTACTTAATTGTAAGTTTTCCAATTTCATAATATTAGGGATTTATCCACTAAAGTGGACATTCTTTCAGGCTTTAAAATATTTTACATAATTTGTGTAATTTTTATTATGTAAATTTGCTGCAAGTTGTATAATTTTAAAATTGTTATTATTTTTTAATCTACATTTCAAGTTTTTATTGAAATTTTTCTTGCATTTTAATTGAACCCACAGTACTCTCAGTAAACAGCAGAGGCTGGATGTTTGAGTTCTCAGTTTGAGTTTTCTCGATTTTCATGATGTCAAAGTGATTTCCATGTCACAGGACTTTGCTTCCTCTGTCCATGTGGGAAAATTTTAAGTACACCATTTTGACAGAAATACCCTGTCTGTAAGTAAAAATAAAAACATGACCCAGGTGGGGACTCATGGCCCAGTGATCTTTATTTAGCCTGGACAGAAGATTTTWATCAGTCATACATTGCAAAAAAGAGCTTGATGATAGAATGTGATACGCTTATTGCTAATAAATCCATATTAAATGGGAAATGTTGTTGAAAAAATTAAATCCTAACTTCACTATCTTCAAGCCCATGGTATATGAAATTCTGTCTTTCTTCCTAAAATTAATACAAATTAATGGTATATTCTGGTAGAAAGCTTAATAAGGATGCACTTGCTCTTCTAATTCAGTTAAGGGGGTTTTTGCCTTTTTTTTTTTTTTTTTTTTTTT
>QVAJ01000008.1:1233197-1285518 GCA_003546035.1 Mixornis gularis
GTCTAAGATTATTAAATTGGTTCATGAGTCCGTATGAAAGTAACAAAAATTGGAGTGGTAAATATGAGTTATTTTAACTTTTAGCAAGGTTTTTGGCATAGATTCCTCTGTATAAATAGACTGGTGATATAAGGGATGGAAAAATTTACTAGAAGATGAGTGGGAAATTGATAAGGCTGGGCTTAAGTATTGAGATTAATGAGGACTAACAAAGAGTACCTTTGAACCAAAGGTAAATGTTGAAAGAAAGTTTTATTTCTTTTCTCAAGTTTTGGTCCTTAGCATTTCATAATTTCTGATTAAAAATGTGACAATAGTGTCTTGACCACTCTTATGCTGAATGCTTCAGTATGTGCATTGATTAAAGAGGTTTTAACAAAAYTGTTTTGGAAGGAATATTTAGGCAGTCAGACAAACTACAGTGTGAGTTTTGGCTTGGGTTTGTTTGTGGTTTTTTTATTTCCCTCACAAAAGACATTGTAAATTTGGCTTGGCATACTGAATGAATGTGGAGTCATGTAAAAGTTCTAATGGTGTTCAGTATAGTTTTATAGTTGTACTCTCTCTAGAGAAGTAAAATTTTCATACTTTCTTTTAGCCCCTTTTCTCCTCTAGAATAACTGAGAAGTTTCTTGATGGGTCAGTAGCTTGAAAACCAAATCCCACTGCTTATTGAGGAAAAATAGAAAACATTGTCGCAGTAGAGACAAAGACAGTTGTTTCTTCGTGCAGAATACCCAAATTTTTTTTCATATATCTCATATTTATAGGAATATCAGAGGGCACTGTGCATGAATCTAATTGTCTGTTGAAACTCAGTTCATTGGTTGGTCATGGTTAGTGTACATGTCTACCAGACTTTTTTCTTTCTAGAKATGTTTACATTTTTTCCTCATGGATTCTCCCGGGATAGACTTACTTTATAGGTGCAAACTRTTTTCTCACAAGAATAGATTGTTATGAAAACTGATTCTCATTCTTATGATTCATTTCTCATGGGAACTTAACAGGCTAGCTGTTTAGCCAAAAAGAGCAAGGCCTGATTTTACAAGGCCTTTCTTTTACAAGGTTTTACCTATATGTAGCAAACTTCAGCATTAATTTTTGTGCAGTTSTGTTTGAAAATTTTCTTGGGAGGCATAACACCTATACTTGAAAATTCTAAATAATTACTTCTTTCTATTTCTTCCTTCATTGATTATTTATCCACAGTTTTCTGAAGAGAGGTTTGAAAATCTGTGAGTGGCAGTAAATCAGAGCGAAATACCTGTCATTTCTGTTCTGCTGCAAAAATTAAAATATTTGCATATTTGAGGTGATTATCCATGTACTAATCTTGTTTACCAAGGACAAAAGATTCAATTTTCAAAGTAGCCCTATCACATTCTTGAACAGGTTTTTATTTGAAAAGTCCAGCATTATTTGGAGTAGGATCTTAGGACACTGTAACATATTTCATGAGAAAAGTACAGGTTTTTGTGATGATGTAGTTACACGCTGTTTGATTAATGCTATTATTTTCTGGAATGTGGTAACCAACAGGTTGGGGGTTTTCTGAAAAGTTTCTTCAGTTTAACTGGAAATAAATGGTCACATAAAGCATAAATATTTTTTACTACATTTATGTCATATGTCTGTTTTATCTCTGCACTGCAAAATGCGTCCTGTAGTTTAACACTTTCTGATAAGATTTAGAAGACATTGTATGTCAATGTTAAAATGTGTTGAGTTCCAGTTGAAAAAGACTGTCAGATACAGGATTAGAGTGGTAAATTTTGGCAAAATTGAAAGGAGTCATTTAAAGATTTACAATGAGTCATTGTTAAAATTGACAGTAATTATACTGGGAACCCTTGCTAATTGCTAAGAMATGCTAAGCAGTTGGGTAAAGACATATCTGCATTTGAAACAAGTAGTGAGAGTAAAGCATAATCAATTGACCTATGCTTGGAGATATAAAACATTTCAAACAGAAAAATAGGCATGTTTGACATGTGAATGTGCAAGGTTACTTGATAATTTATGTGCAACCAAAAGTCTGGTCAGAAGAACATCCAGTTAGTGCTTTACAAAAGAAATGCATCTCCAGTTACCTTAGTAATATGAAATGCCTTGAAGTGTAGCCAGAAGAACWGATTTTATTGTTCTGAATGCTGATACATCGAAGAGTATAGATGTGSGTCTCCTTGGCATTTATATACATATACACATACATTTATATATATATATATTTAATTTCTAAATGAAATCTTGTATTTTATGCCAAATGACTGTAACTGCATAGATTCACGTCCTTTAGGATGAGGTGGGGAGGATGTGATAACTAGGCASTACACAGCATCTGGGCCAACATGGGAATCCAAAATAAACTGACTGGGTTTTAGCAAATMTTTACTCAGGAGTAGCTGTATGTACATCTTAACTTTGCTGAGATAAACATTCATTACCTTTAGGATGATATAATTTCCATTGCATCCCCCTAAAACACATTGTCTGTGTCTGTGCAATGCTGCAACTAATAAATGTTTTTTTTATTAAAAACGTGGTATATGCAATAAGGCTTTTCACTGAACAGGGAGACTAGGTTGATCTCCCTTGATTTTGTTTTCAAATTACTTTGAGATGTAAACAAATTAGTGCAATTTGAAATTCACTGTTCCCCAGTCAGCAGTAAAGAAAGCAACACAAATTAAATTAMCCTGATGATGGGGCTGAGTCTCGAGTTGAGATGGAATCTGTGTTTCAGTCATTTTGGTCCCAGATAGCTTTCTTAGCATCCTCAGTCACTTCTGAGGACTTTTAAGGSGTGTTTTTCAACAGGAATATCTGACATTACCAGTAATATGGAGTTCAAAGGAACACACTGTCAATTAGTGCWGAGTCTCAGCAAGTGAGACTTTATTGTCAGCATCATTGTACATCACCATTAAGGGCAGATGTTGTATCCARTTAATTGGCATCTTTCCAATTACTTTGGTTTTGTGTGTGGCATGGAAATGTCCCATTCCACTGAAAAGAAGTTCAGCTTCTCCAAAGCTGCTCTAAGAAGAAAATGATTCATGTGTGAGGATGATGAAAGAATACTCTTTGACTCAGATGTGTGTCAAAGTATGTGTGATGACTTCTATGGCTCAGATTACTATTTAAATATTAATGACTTACAGGAAATCTATGTTTTAAAAACAGAAAAAAAAAAAAACCAAAAACCCCATGGGTTTTGTTTTTGCATACCTCTGCACTCCAGTGTGGAATGGCACAGTTTTCAGTGTCAGGATGTGAGCTCCTARTGGCTATTGGCATAAATAAAGGACAACTCAATCCCTTAACCTCTATCTCATTTTACTTTTCTATTTGTAGCATGACAATGTCTTTTCATGTTTCTTTGCTTTCCAGGCATAGTTTCTAGAATCTTTTAAAAGCAGAATTTATACAGCTAAATGYCAGGGATGTCTGAGGTAAACATTTCGCAGCAAATTAACATAAGGTAATCCWTGATTATGCTGACAAAAATGGGGATAAATAGCACTGGAATTATTTTTAGGGGTGTTTTTTTGTTTGGTTGGCTTTTGGTTTTTGGTTTGTTTGGGTTTTTTTTATACCCTTTACCTAAGTAGGATTAATAATGATGTATCAGCTTAAAGTAAGTGGTAATTTATTGCTATATGTAAAGACCTAGGAAACCAATCTACAGATGTTGATTTCAAAAAGAGTCAGAGGTATATATTTGGATGTTATCTGCATATTTTGTGTTTAATGGAATAAGTGTGCAGATTACTTTCTTTCCATTTCATGCATCTACTTTATCTGATTCTTCAAGGTACAGTCATTGGTAACCTCACCTGATTTAAAAAGATTGTTAAATTGCATTTTTTTTTTGTGAAAATACATTAAAAGCATTAAAAAGAAAAAAATTCAAACCCACGACCCTGTCTTAGAATACTGAGTTTTACATAGAMTCTCTAGTCTTTTTTAGTTCATTAGAATAAAATATTACTTTCTGTGAATTTTTGTGGGCAGTCTCAGAAAAAGTAAAATCTCTGATTTTTCTCTATTGAGGAAAAATTGGGGTAAGATTTACTTCTTATACAAACTCTAGATAGATCCTTCTAGAAGCAATAACATTAAGTAATTATGGAACATGACCTTGTGATCTGAAGCAAAGACAGCTTTGTTCCCTGTTGGCTCCCATAAATTTGTACAATTTGTCTTATGAAGTAGGAAATAATTGAAAATAATGTGAATGGGAAATTGACCAGAGACTGTCAGAACAAACTCCATAAATCCTGCCTAGCCACTTTTATCACCTCTCACTGTGCTAAACCTGGAAATTATAGCTTGCAACCTTTTACAGTCTCAAAATAGCAGTTTTCAGAAATGATGGTGTCTTCTGTAATCTGTAGGCAGATGTTACARGGTCAGTGGGTTTTCTCTTCCTCTGGACAAGGAGTACACAGCTGATGACTCTGCTTCACTGCAGAGGGGTGTCATTCCTAGAAAAAAACAACAAAGGATAACTTTTAGGGGATTTCAGCATTTATCAGTTATAGTTTGACATGGTTATTCTGACTAATATATCTTTCAAAGGGCTTTAATGCTACTGTTTTGAAAAGCCAAAAGTAACAGTCTTTAAAACATGTTTTCAAGCAGACAAGGGTTTTTTTATCTTTTTGGAAACTAGTCATAAAGACAGAAGTCACCCTCCTAGAGGACTGAGATAGACAGCAACAGAGGTGAAATAAGTATAACTCATTAATATCTGTAATACTATAAAAGTATCACGAGTACAGTAAACTTTCAATGGCTTGATAACTYTTGTTAGAGTTTAGTAAAATGGCTTACCAGTTCCATTACTGGATCCATTACTGACCAGGAGCTGGCTTCTTGCTGGGATGGCAGAAGTCCCTTAGCTCTTTCTTTATTTTCTAGCAGATACTTATATAGTTTGGGTCTTTTATCTATGGAGACTTCTTTTGTTCCAGGGGTGTATATGAAAGATTTTCTTTTGGATTTTTCCTCTTGGGTTTTTTAGTTTTTGCCTCATTGGGTGTAACCTTGGTGCTTTTGAAGAGGYAAGAAAAGGCTGTACATAAACCAGAGAGAGGTACAGACGTAAATTTGGATACACATAATATAGTATAAAATTTGCTGTAACAGTGAAATGCTTCCCCGAAGCAAAGGGAATTCTCTGCTTCCTCCTGAGCACTTCTCTCATTACATTATGCTAATGTAAATTACATYATGCTAACGTAAATTACATTATACCAATGTGTACCAATGCATGTGTGCATGCATATACATATACTCATATATTTATAGCACTTGCTGGTATATTTGTTTTATTACTCCTGTGCTTAATATGTATATAATCAGCATGGATCTGTTGAGTGCTGGTTTTAGTTCAGAGTAGTGACCACAGGACGTGACATCAGAGGTCATAAATCAAGTGCTATCACCTTACATTTTTGGTAACCACTGCATTCTTAGTGCTGTGATATTCATCACTATCCCATATAGAGAAAAGATTGGGGAAGAAAACCCCCAGGTGGACACAGATCTGTGTTTTGAAAGTTTATTTTACTCACTGCAGTGTATGAATTTTAATACTGTATCATGTAACTGCTGAGAAGTCTTTTAGATTGCATTTTTTTTGAYGGCAGTGTTCATTTAGCCTGAACCTTGGGGATGTGGCCATTTGCTCTGAGGTCATTACACCACTGAGGTTGAGGTCAGGAGCTTCTCACGTGCAACATGTTGCCAGGCTACAACCTCAGTTATTGCTCAAGTATTTGCAGCATTTAATTTGTAGTACTGTTGCTAAGGCAACGAGCGTATAACAAATTTCTGTTTGCATTTCTAGATGGAAGGAGCTGATGGGTTGCATTTCTTAGCACTGTTCCAGAACTGTCTTRGGTTTGCTAGATCTCTTTTGCATGCTAACTTTGACATCTGGAAGATCTTTTCACTATACCTGAGCTCTCTTCTGACCTCTTTTGTGAGACTGCATCAGGCTTTCCTTTGCATTCTTTTTTGATCATGCAGGAGGAATCTGCACATTGTATTTGTATGAAATTTCTGGAAAAACTTCAAGGTGTTTTCTGTGAATGTATTTTATCCAGTTACAAGTTTTTTGTCTCTGTCTTACAGTTCCAAACTTGAGTCATTTTTATTATGAACCTTGTGCAGCCTGGCCTGTTACACATTCACTACTGTTATATTTTGTGTGAACAATCTCCAGGCATATACAGCAATGATTTTAATTGACTGTTCCTTACTGCAGTTTGTGATTACTTGCAGAGAGTTACCCTTGATAGGATTAGATACTTTACCTACTCATTCTTCCTCAGTTGTTCCCTGAGTTGCAATAACATCACAGCTGACAGCAAAATTAATATTTTTCCTTGTCAACAGAGATGTCTCTTTCTTCATGCTTTGTCTTCCAGAATTCACACAACCTACTTTAAATTTTATGTTGGTTTTTATTTGGGCAATTTACTTTGTCATCACCCCAGAATTCTCAAGTTCCTCTTTCCTGGCACAAGGAAAACAGTTATTACTATGCCCTTTAAGCATTAATTCTCTCMGTTTGTTGTCAAATATTGTGCTGTTAGGTTCTGGAAACCTGAGTAGTAATTAGCTCCACAGTTCCTTTCCACATATATCAACATTAGACCAAATGGATAATAATATAATAAATATATAATGACCTAGGAAAGGATTTTTTTTTCATTAATTACTTTATATTGGAATTGCAAACAGATGTCTAGTAATAATGGAGCGTTGTCATGCTTTACTGGCAGTCCTAAGATATCACAAATGTTTCCCACCTGTTCTTCAGTATTTGTTAAATTAGTTTTGCCTTTAAAGAACATTGGTATTTACAGAGGAATAAATGCAAGGCCTTTGCAGATTTGCTACCTTCCTAYTTAATATGACTTTTGTGTATAGTATTCATGAACCAGATAATTTGATGGAGTGAACCAGCCTTAATGCTTCCTGTTTTATGAAAATTTAAGACATTTAATGAAATTTCATTTTCATTAATACATGAAAATTGCTAAATTTTATAAAAAGGATGAGGGAGTTAATTTGCAATTCTTCAGGCATATAACTGAATGAATTTATCACAAGTTCTGAAAACTAATGGAAGATACTACAAGGCAGCTGTCAGATAAAGGTTGCAATAATGAATAATAAGATTTTTCAAATTATCTATGAATCTTATTAATAAAACAGACTATCAKAAAGTATTCAAGAGGTTCCCCTTAGGGGGAGAATGAAATGGCAGTTTTCTCTGGAGAATGTTAAAGGGGAAGTCAGCTTACTCTCAGTAAGACCTCTGCCAGTGTTTTAGGTTTAAAGACCTTCCTGGTGAAGCGCAGAGTTAATGCACAGGAGCAACAGCTCCTACATTGTATTTGTCCATTATTCCTTAATATGACCCGGAGGAGGCAGTAGAAGGAATGCACAACTACACGTTTATTTTCTGTTTGACAGTATTTACTCATATATGTTACYAGTATTTCCATTGTCCTTGTGCACACAGCAGTGGAGACAGAATTGTTGTGGTTTAACCTCAGCCAGCAACTGAATRCCACACAGCCACTGGCTCATACCTCCTCTCCCTGGGTGCAGTGGAGAGGAGAATCAGAAAAGAAAAGGTGAAAATAGAAGGTTGAGATAAGAACAGCTTAATATTTGAAAACAGATAAAATGTAATGATAGTAGTAGTAATGATAATAATTGTGGTTATAAATYATTATTATTACTCCTGTTGATAATATTAACAATGATAATAAGTAGTAAAGCAAAAGGGGACAGAGAGAGAATGAGAGTGAGAGAGAGATAAAACTCAAGAAAGAYAAGTGATGCACAATACCCATCTGTCTCCAAGCAGTGATCTGCCCCTCCCTGTCAACTCCCCCCGGTTTATATGTGGGACATTATGTTCTGTGGTAGGGATATTCTGACAGTCTGGGTCAGCTGTCCTGGCTAAGCTCCCTCCTCCTTTATCTTCTTGTACACCTGCTCACTGGTAGAACATGAGAAATTGGAAAGTCCTTGACTTAACAGAAATGCTACTTAGCAACAACTAAAACATCAGCACGTTCTCAACATTATTCTCATCTTAAATCCAAAACATTCTTGGTCAGAGAGGAAGAACAGTGTTGTACTACCAGTGCTTCTTGTTTACAGGAGTGTTAGCTCTGTGTGTGTGTGCTGGAAGAGGTTCTGCTCTTTGTCTTGTCAGATCTGGGTGCCAGCCACATGAAAACTCATGAGAACGTGTATGTATTCATCCCCATGCCCATCAAGAATGTTTATTCACACATTCTAAAGCTGGGACTGGAAAACAACCACTCCTGGGATTTGGCTACCTCTTACAGTCTGAGGCCTTTCTAGCCTCGCCAGGAGAAAGGGAAGAGTGACTTTGGATGGTGTTGATAATAGGAGAGAAAAGAACTGGTATTGTTTTGTGTCTCTTTTCTTGTAATGGATGGTTTCTTAAGGAAARTTTATCTGGCTTTGAAGCCCATTATCTGGATGCAAAATGCCTGTGTAGTTGCTATGTCTTAATCTCTTAACAGTGGATACTGTTTATCCYTTAAAACACCCTATTAAAAATGTCTCTATTTAATGATCTACTATTCTGAAAAACATCAGAGAAGTAAATAAAACTCCAGTGATTTTCTAGAAATACAAGACAGCTGATGGGTGTAGGCTGGTAAGAACAGAAATTTTGTCCAAGTTAATGATATAAAATGTCAAAACATTTTCTTAAACCATCCAATTAGTTGTTCAGTACCTCCTGTCCACCCACTCATTTGTTCTTTCAGTAGCAAGGGTTTTTTTTCTCTATTTCTGAAACTCTGCAATAATATCAGAATAGAGACTTGATGAACTATAAGGAACATATGTTTTAGTTTTAATTGATTTTCAGCCATAAAACAAAGTGGTATGATTTCTTAGAATAAATAATTATTTAAAATACATTTTTCTCTGGACCTGGGCCCTGCAAAATTGGGGTTATGTCCTTCAAATTATATATTATTATCATAATATAATTATCATAAGATACTATTTAATTTTTAGAATGTTTAGRATAGCTCTTCCTGATATTTTATGTGGAAAGCTGTAGTATTTGGTAAAAGAGAATTGGCTTTAGAAGATAAAGCAAATTAATTAGCAGTAGGACAGCTAACCCATATCTAAAAGTGCTTGTTATATAGTTGTTCATATGTCTGAACTTTYTTAAAAAGGACATCTGTATTTCTGGCAATATATTTCAGCAATGTGAAGTCAAAATAGTGCCTCAATATTGGCTAGTTTATTTTGCTTTTATTATTTCCAGTTACTATTCAATTCCAGTAGAGKCTATGGTTGACAAAATAAGAGCAAAATGAATTCATTATTTACACATGTTGATTTGTTGTTGTTGKTGGTGGTGGTGGTGTTTTTTTTGGATTTTTATTTACATTTTGCARCACAATTGAGGCAAAAGTGTGCCCTGGCAGCCAGGAGGGCCAAGCGTGTCCTGGGGCCATCAGGCCCAGCATGGCCAGCCGGGCAAGGGAGGGGATTGTCCCCTCTGCTCTGCTCTGGGGCGGCCTCACCTCCAGTGCTGAGGGAAGTTTGGGGTGCTACAGTATAAAAAATACATTCAGTTGTTAGAGAATGTCCAAAGGAGAGCAACAAAGATGGAGAAGGTCCTTGAGGTGCAGCTGTGTGAGGAGGGGCTGAGGGCACTGGGTTCAGCCTGGAGGAGTCTGAGGGGAGGAGGAGACCTCACTGCAGTTACAGCTTCCCTGTGAGGGGAAGAGAAGGGGCAGGTGGTCAGTGACAGGACTCGAGGAAATGGTATGAGAGGGATGTGTGGGTTGAATATCAGTAAGAGGTTCTTCCCCCAGAGGGTGGTTGGGCCCTGGMACAGGCTYCCCAGGGCAGTGGTCTCCAAGCCTGTTAGAGCCCAAGAAGTGTTCTTGGGCAACACTCTCAGGCACATGGTGTGACTCCTGGGGTGTCCTGTGCATGACCAGGAGTTGGAGTTGCTGATCCTGATGACTCCCTTCCAACTCAGCATATTCTATGATTCTCTAACAGCTAACCCTMCAGGTTATAATTTTTAACAAGTTCAGTAAAGTTTTTCTCTCAGTTGTTGTCTCAGCTGTGAATAAATGACCAGAAACTACCTCCTTGCCATGGGAGATTCATTTAAGTAGTATTGATGCCTTGGAAAGCTGACCTGAAACAGAGACTGGACAGAGCTAGAGAATAAAGTAGGTRTTTATTGAAAGGCCTCCWGGATCCACCTTGGGCAGGACAGGAGCACCCAGGGTCCACTACTAATAGTCACACACAAATGGCTGATTGGCTACGAGATCTTACATTTTTATCAGTTTTGGTCTATTTGCATATTGGGGTTTAATTGTCCAATTACAGCTTCAGGTTGTGAGGTCTCATCCTTCTTGTACCTCCTTTCAGTCCACTGTTGTTTTTGCTTTTGGACCTGAAAGTTGTCCTTGGTTCTCAGCAGAATAAGGATTTGTTTTGTCTACCTACTCTATGAAGAGAGCTTACTAGCACTTAATATGAGGCTCAGAACTACATCCCTAGGCAGCACAGAATCTGCAAATATGAAAGCTAAAGCTTAAGGCATCAGTATCACAGTTGCTAGTGAAGCTATACTTATGTAGAAAACATAAAGGAAAAAAAGTAATAAATAAATGCAGTTACATAATACTAACTTACTTTCACACTGTAAATTGATCACCTACATGAATCACCTTTTCAAATATTTGACCATTGGCTTAAAAACAACTTTACACAAAAATATATAACATGCAGTTCAGCCTAGAGCAATCAAAACATTGAGTACAAAATTATATTTCAAGTTTTCTGTACTAAGGATGAAAGCAGACTGGAGAATGCTGCAGTAAAAGAGACATAAGGCACTCTGGTGTGCTGCTGACTAGTGAATACCCAAAGGAGATAAGAACAAACAAGACAAAACCCCCACCCTATTCCCATCACTCCTCCACTTAAAAAAAAACAAAACCAACTTTTAAAGTACATAATTTTACGCCTCGGGCAAATAGGACCTAAGAAACTTTATTTTTTTTTTTTCTTCTGCTCTTTGGCTTTAGTCTTACAATGAAARCCACTTGCRGGTAAAATTACTTTTGGTTACTTTTTTTGTTTTTTTCATTTTTTCCCAGGAATTCTAGAACAGGATTACTCAGTTCCAGGGTGCAGCAGAGGGTTAACTCATCCGTGTCAAAGGGCATTTTATGACAAATTTACTTCCATATAAATAAATATAGGTTCCTATACTGAGCAAAAATATAAGTTAAACATAAAATTCTCATTCTCAGTACTGATGTGGAGGGAAAGATTCATATAGTGGGATATATAACTGGAAACTGGTGGCAAAAATTACAGGAAATTGCTTCAGTGGAGCAGACTTTTTTTTCCCCTGAGCAAGTGTTTTATAATTTCATCTGTTGTACCATGTTGTATTGATGGAAATGGTCATTGTCATATATATTTTGACATTTGTATTTAGCAATTGATGACAATCAGTATTTACCCTAGAAAAGAACGGGGTTTTCAACGTATTTTACACATAAATGTAAATGTATTTTTTTACTGTCACTTTTTGTATATTTCTAAGCAAATTGGTTAAAAAAAATATTTCTATATTTCTCCTTTTACATCTTGCAGCTAGTGAATGATTTRAAAATTTCCTTCTGTGTAATTTTCTTAAAAAAAATTGAAAATGTTATGAATCTGGACCCGTATCAATCATATTTTCCCTTGCTGAAACTCTTGCTAACATGGGAATTCTGCTTACTCTGTCTTCTGCCTTGGGTTGCTCTTCATTATATAGCCATAACAGATTGCTCATATAAAACACATAATTCCACACTATAATTTTTCAATCCAGTGTAATCATCATTACCAAGAAATCTCCGTGATTAACTACTCTTGTCATGCATTTCCATTGTGTCAGCTTTGCCACTCCTGATCGCTRAGCTTTGACTCCACTGTGCATATATACATTTCAGAGTCGTGATTCGTCTCCTAGATTCTGCAAGGATTCAACAAACGTTTGTAAATGTCTTGTTGATTGTCTGTACATGCCCCTAATTGCACTAAGCAACATTTCAAGTTTGTTCCATTTTAGTTTCTCCAGTAAACAGAGTGGGAATTAGCTGGTGGGAATTAGCAGCCATGGCTCAGCTGCACCCTTCAGTGTACTGCACTCACTAAGGCTAATGTCTAATACCTGCCAGGTGTGATCTAGGGGAATAAATGACATAATAAGTGAGATAATACAATGAAAGCCAGCCCCGTCCACTTTCCAAGTCTGGAATACTTACTTAAGTGCGTATGGTGTGTTGGAATGGAAGGGTGTAAAAAATCTTATCATATTCAGATTTTTTCTGAAGCCACATGAGAGGAGATCTGAGTACAGTTTTGCAGAGTTGTTCATTTCATGACCACGTTGATGACAGAAATAGGAATCCTACACTTCCATTGCTCTGGAAAATAATTTTGGAAGGGGATGACAAGAATGAAAGGATAAAAGGACAAACATTTGTGTCCTACTGTACTTTTAGTCTAAGATTTGTACCAAAAGCTTGTTTAAATTATTTCCTATTGTTCTTTTTTTAAAGAGTCGTTATAATTTTGGAGATATTATTATATGGAAATGTTACATAGCCACTTATGATGACCTGTTTAAATGTTTGCTTAAATATTTCACTTMTTAAATACTTTGCAAAATTTTTAGTAAATGAAGCTACAAAACCAGTTGTTTTCTCATTATTCAGAAGGAGTACTTTTTATTCCTTCTTCTAAGGCATTTAAATCTTTATGAATACAGCTCTGTTTTCTTGGAAGTGGAACAAGAAGAAAAGTGAACTCTGTGAGAGGTAAAAGTGTGGTTCAGGCTGGACAGGCCAGAGTGGCTGAAGGGACTCCCGATGTTATCTCGATGCGTGTGCAGTCATGTGATTTCAGGGCTGTGTGTGTGCTTGTGGAGAATGATGACTGACTGGTTGACCTCACTAGGTACCTAACAAGTTTTTTAGTGTTAAAAACTGTTTTGATTTTGACACACAATTCACTGATTGCAAGAAGAAAAGAGTAATTATGAGAAGTTGAAGTGCTTGAAATATTCCGTTTTTATGTTTTCACCTTTGCTTCACACATCAATTTGAAGCAYCTTTCTGTAGTGTAATTTGATGAGAAAGGCAAAAAAAGTAGATGGGCACTCTTGGACTCCACGGGTGTTTCATTTTTACTCTCAGTAGTTTATGCATTTGCTGTTGTCATTGTCATTAAAAATCATTATTGCTTTCAAACTGCTATATCTCAAAGGCTGAATTAACTGCAATTAACTGTAGATGTAAAGTGATTTTTTGCTTGCTAAAAATAGTTAAACTGTAACATTGAGTTTGAACTTGGAGGCTAATTGCATCATTTTAGAAATAACAAACCCCAGAACTTTAACACATTAACTSTAATTTACTCCACTAACATGTACAAATTGAAATCTTTTAAGTGTATTTAAATTGACTTTKAATTTTTCTTATTTCATCTTGTATGCTTTATTAAAAAGCATTAAGGGATCTGGAGGCCAATATTGCTCTGAAGTATATCAACAGAAACACAAGGCTAATTTAAAAACGTTTCATTATATTTCCTATAAGAGGTTGAACTATTTATAAAACTCAGTTATTCACTTGTAATGAGGATCATAAAATTCTTTACTATTTCTGTGAAACRCCTCTTGCATTTTGTTACTACACTACCCTTTTTTTAATTTTTTTTTTTCTTGTAGTTGGTATCTGCTGATATAGGAAAGGCTGCTTTTTACTGCATGTTTATAAAAGTGAGAGAACTTTGCATCCTGAGTGCAGGCTTTGAATATAATTGTRAAATAACTCAAAAAAAAGTACTGGGCACCAGCACAAAGAGGAAAGAGTGTGGGCAGGTGTCAGCGAACAGTGGTGTAGTGGCAGAGTCATGGGTTAAAGTAGTAAAATAAAAAATGAGAAAAAATAGAGAATGACCAAATGCATTTTCTTTTATGAATCAGAGAAGGCATACATTTCTTTTAATGCTGGAATTGATAGAATGTCTTTATTAGTTTATTAATGCAAGTGACTTGCAGTAAAACAAGTAGTTGTCTAAAATGTGAATATATTATGAACCAGGAGAARGGTAGGAGTGTATATTTTGCTGGAGCGTAGCCAGTTCCATTAACTCTCTTGAGTAGGGTCCTCTGGATCAGAYCTAGATGAAAAGATAGTTTTTAGATGAGAAAGGCAGAATTCCTGTGTCTCCTGCATTGTGMATGGGACGTGCCCATCTGGCCCTCACTGAAAGCTCCTGTGCTTTGGAGCCACTGTCCATCAGAAAATGGCACTGCTGGGTGTCACCTCAGGGCTCCTGAGCCTGTCTTGCATGAAGTCTCAGTGTGGAAGAGTGATGTGAGTGTTAAGTTTAAACAAGGTCCATCTCCCTGGGAGAGAGTAGAAGCAAATATGAGAGAGGGAACACACTTTCCAAGCCTGGTGCTGTGGCTCCTCTCCATCATATGATTGACACAACCATCAAYCTCAAAAAGCATGACTCTTACATAACCACTTTGTATAAATAAGTCTGTGAGTATTCTTATTAGTCAGCTGCCAGATTTTTCATGACCTCTTCAGCTGGTGACTCACAGCACTCATTGGTATTGTCACTGACTAGAGTTGGCTTCTTTCTGGCACACTGTGAGTAACAATTAATGTTTTGTCAACAGACATTACAAATACCTGTTTTTTTTTCCTTTGCTGATATTGCTAATCATAATACTACYCTTTATTTTGTGGCATTAATTTCTAATACCTTTAATTATCTCAGTTCTTCTTTGTAGATATAATCCACCTGCAAAAAYAATAATGATCTTTCATATTTTGATAAATTAAGAACTCAGGCATTTTTAAACCACTATGTAGTAAAGGAAACATGATTTTATATGCCAGCAATATTTGGACCAGTTGCCTGCCTCTCTTTCATAACAACAGTAGAATCTCCATGCTTGCCTTTGTGCCATTTAGAAGTTATCTTGATGAAAATCTGGTTTTCATAAACTTTGATAAATGCTTTAGAAAGCAGTGACRGAAAGCCTGAGAGGAGAAGCTAAGTGTACAGTGCCGGGCTGAGGAATTGGTTTTGTCTGCTGAGATTGAATCTTAAAAGTTGATTATGTTTAATGAGCCATTCTGAATTTTTCCATGGAAAGCTCAGTAGCACCTTTCTCTATAGGGTACATAAGTGAGGATTTCTCTAATAAGAAACACCAGGACATTTTATAGAAAAATTGATGAAATTATTAGTAATAAATCATCAATGGTCCATCAAGTCCTCACAGTCCAGATCATTGGTATTCACCCCAAAATTCTCAAGGAACTCAGTCATGAAATTACTGACTGCCGGGTTTACTATATAATGTACAACTTAAATTGACCATGGGGTGGTAAATGACATGTTAAGTTGTTTTTTTTGAAATGGTTCCAAGTGTGACTCAAAAAGCAATATAATACTTTTCAGACTGCTAAAAAATTATGACAAACTATATCAAAATTTGAGCTGGTAAATTAATGGAAATATATGATTATAGRAGGGAATACAGTTTTAGCAGAAGGAAGCCATACCTCATTACTCTGTTCAAATTCTTTGAAGGAATCATTGAGCATTTGGATAGCAGGATTCCAACCAGGTGTGTCTACGTCTTCATTAGAGTTTTTGCTTTGGAGTGGCAATATTGTTTTAAAGAATTCCTTTGAGCTTCTTATTTACTGTTTATTGGTTGAGCTCAGATAGTGGGTTTGGGGTGTTTAAAGTAGATTTCATTGTGGAACATGCTGGAAGCTGCACTCTAGGTGCCATCAAAGACACCTGCTTTACACATGGTGAGGAGCCCCCTATGTCTAAATTCATGTCAGCTCCCTCAGTTTTAAACCACATTGGTGAGCCTTTTCTGTCAGGGRTAACTAGTTTAATTTAATCTGGGACATGCTTGAGTTTCATGCTCCATCCTTTGGCTTTTATGATCTCCACAGATGCCAGGGGAAAGTTGTAACTTTATGGTGCCAAACATTGCACTGAAGCTTTAGAGTCCTGTATCCTTCTGCTGATTGGTTCATGCTACCTCTTTCAAAAATTGCAAGACTTGTGATCAGCAAGAGGCATTGAAATGAAAAGTGGGAAGCTCCTTTTCTCTGCCTCAGTACACGTAACTGGAGATTTTTCAGGCATGTCTGCTTATGTCTACCATTACATGAATTCAGTAAAACTACCCATTATAAAAATTTTAGCTTTATGTTGCACACTGTGACCTGGCAAGTAGTGTCTGGTGAGCCTGCARTATCAGGATTTAGGCATGTAGGAACTATTGTCTTWTAAAAGAAGATATTGAAATAAAAGCATTACTAATAAACCTATATGAAAAATATTTAAATTTTATTACTCTGCATCACAGAATTTCAGTACATTTTTTATTTGCAGATGTTCGCAAACAAGTAAATAGTCACATTCCAACAAGTACTCTTTAATTGRTTATTTGTTTTGTGGTTTAGTTTCAGGAACTTAATTTATGTATTCTGAAAGATACTCTGTTGTGTTGGAACATCTTCTCTTACTGATTTTGATGTCAAAGTATATTTCTATAAGGYGTTCATTATTTTGAAATAATAATTCAGTTTATTGACTGCAAGGTTTATTTTCAGAGRAAACAAACTCAATGAAGTGATCCACTTCAGTCCAGAATATTGAATGCCAAAATTTAAATTTCCATATAGAAGAAATGATAATTAAAAAAAAAAAAAGGTTCAAAAATATTTGTGCAAGGATATTGTAACAATAAAGCAAAACCAAAAATCCTCAAAAAAACCACCCCAAAATAAAAAACAAAACAAAACAAAACAAACAAAACAAACAAAAAACCCCAGATTGACATGGGTTGCTTTACTCTCAGTTTTGTGGGGGTTTTTTGAGCTTTTGTCAGGTTTTCATGCCTGAAATATTTAATCTTATGATGGTAAAATCGGCTTTGTAGAAGATTAATTTCTGAAACTGTCAATGTAATCCTGTCCAGGAAATTGTTACTTCAACACAATTCAGAGCAAGCACTTTTAATCATATTTAAAATACTTTTGAAGGAGGGAGGGATCCAGACTCTTCACTCGCAGTACATGAGCCCTCAGTTGCATCATTTATTCAGAATAAAAYATAGAGTAGAAATTTTAGAAAGCATAGCCAGAAAGATAATGTCGGCATCTTTTTAGAGATTTAACACTTTCATTGCATGAGAGGCTTTGCATCGTGTGATGCTGCATATTACAGTTTTCCTGTGCAACTCATGTCATTGTCTGTGCTTTACGTAGCTCTGATGTAGAAAGGTGATTCTCCTTCTCTGCTCTGTTCTTGTGAGACCCTACCTGGAGTACTCTGTCCAGCTCTGGGGACCTCAACACAAGAAAGTTGTTGACCTGTTGGAATCAAGTCCTGAGGAGATAGAAGAAGGAGGATGATCATGTGGCCAGGACACCTCCTGCTTCTGTGTAGACAGGCTGAGAGAGCTGGGTGGTTTTGCCTGGAGAAGAGAAGGCTCCAGGGAGACCTTAGAGCCCCTCCTAGTGCCTAAAGGGGCCTGCAGGAGAGCTGGAGAGGGAATTTTCACAAGGACGTGTATTGGTAGGACAAGGAAGATGAAGTAGGGTAGGTGTAGGTTATGTATTAGGAAAAAATCCTCTGCTGTGAGGGTATTGAGGCACTGGAACTGGTTGACAGAGAGGTTGTGGATGCCCCATCCATGGAAGTGTACAAAACCAGGCTGCATGGGACTTTGAACAACCTGGTCTGGTGGAAACTGTTCCTGCCCATAAAAGGGTTTTAAAGCTAGATGATATTTARGGTCCCTCCCAACCCAAAGCATGATAATGCTTCCATTTTATCAGTGGCTGGAAATAATGTTGCTATTTGCAATCCCAAATAATGTTGGCTGTTCATATAATAAAGGGACTGTATGCAGTGGCTCCTCTGCATTTTCCATGCACTTTTTTTTTTTCAGAAAGAAGAACAGTTCACAGATATTGGTGTGTCACTGGATCCCATTACAAACCTCTACTGTCAAATGCATGACTTTTAGTCTTTCAATTGCYTTTACTCCATTTTCTCAACCACTAGATTTGTGCTTTTCCTAGAAAAATAAAATAGTTGATGTAAGGGGGGAAAAGACATTAACAGGATCTCCTAGCTGAAGTTCTTATAAATTATTTACTTTCTGCTCCCTTTCCTTCCTCACATGAATGAATTGTAGGAAATGCAGTGTGACAGTCCCCAAATTGATACGTGGCATGATCTAGTGGATAAGGTGACTGTTTATGGGATGGATGTCTGCACTGGACSCACCTGCCACTTTCTCATGAGGTCTCATTTTCTAACTGAGTCTTACTCCTTCGTATGTTCTACAGGGCTCACTGAAGTAGAATTGTTTTTATGAGTTCCAAAATATGAAAYATGTTGACATGGAGAATGTTGGGGTTGTTTTTTTTTTACCTCTGGTAGATATATTTATCTCCTCACTGAGATTATAAATGCTGATACAAGTCTCCTCCAGAACAGATTCTGATCCCAGGAGCAGTGCTGATTCAATATGTGGAGTGGGTAAAGAAAGCTGGTGAGAGAGAATGAGACTAAGAGTAAGAATTTTTAAATTCACAATATAAAGTATGACAGAGAAAGGAGGAAGGACCTCAAACCACGARTGTCCATGGTCATTAATACCTGTAGAGTTACTAAATCACATGCTGTCTGTAACCAAGCATACATGTATTTTGCCCTTGAGCTGCTGTTCTGAATGCAAGCAAAAGAAAATTAAAGGGTATTTATCATAAATACTTCATTTTCAGAGCACTAGAGATACTTCATGTATTGAAATACAGCTGTGCAATTACAGCTGAACATGTTTATTCTCTCTCAGAAAGCTTTAAAAAAAAATTCAAGTGCTTTTTACACTTGAGGACAGTTCTCTTTCTTTTTTATAATTGTAGGCTTTGAATACAGAAAATAATATGAATAGCAGAATCAAGAGATATCTGGATTGTATTGAATAAATAGATTTATTATCKCCATCTTTCACTGTCAGATGATTTTTCAAGGTGTATTGCTGTCATAGGACTTCCTCGCGTCTTTCCAACTCGACTGTGTAATTTTTTTCCAAAACTGAAACTGAGTTTGGAGCCTTAAAGATGGATGCAGCTGCAGTCCAGATGTGATGTTTGAAAAGAGTCTTTTCATCTATAAATCCAGGAGTGTGTAGCTGAAATAGAGAAAAGACAATAGTGCCCTTAGCACTTCTGACAGATCTGTCTTTTTTGGTCCCATAATAGTCTTAAYAATAACAAAAGCAGATGTAATAGATTTTATTTATTCCTCAGCATTATCTCACATACAAAGTCAGAGATCATGTTTGATGTCTTAGCTGCAGCACCATGTAGGAACCACATATGTACTCTGAGTCATAAGAACTTTTTTAATGTCCATGGATTTCTCAGTTCTGTCTTCCATTTTATAGGTTTCGGACCTTGCTGACTATGTTAAAATACACTTTTGTTAAATGAGTCCATGATACTGGCAAACAAGACCTGGAGTCTAAAATGAAGACTAAAATTTAATGGATAYTTTCAACTTTATTTTATGTTGGATTTTAACATTAGATTTGAATTACCTTATTCCTGGTTTTCACTAGGTAAATAATTTGATTGTTTGTGAATTTCATTTACAGAGAATTTATACYCTGCTCAAATGCAAAATCAGTTGATATGCTAAACCATAAATAATGGTTATAATAAAATAAATAATAATAAACCATAAAGAACCTTGTCTTTACAAGCATGGTAAAATCCAATTGTCTTGTTTTCCTTACATTCTGAATTTATAAGAAGAAAATTCCTGGCAAAAAAATTTGATTTTGACTGTGCTTTACTTAAGGGTCTAGTATTTGGAGTACAAATTCCTGTACATGGCTCAACAAAGATTTTCTTGTTGCTGTTGTGGAATCTGGTCCCCTAAAAATCCCCTTGATAGCTTTTGTGTGAGTAACACAGAGATTCAGCCATTGTGCAAAGAGCTGCAAACATATTTAGAAGTTAGTAATTCACAGAGAGCCTATTGTCTCTTGGGTTTCCAAGAACAAAAAAAAAATTCTTCATTGGCAGGAATCATTGGCATGATCAGATCATGAAAATGATTATTAAGGTTAATATAATTAGTTTGCAGTATTTGGAGACTTATTCACAGACATATCTTTTAATGTGTATACACATATACACATTATACATAAAAATATTTTATTATGTGAAGGTTGTTTGATGCTGTGATTTTGTTGTTGTTTTTTGTTTTGTTTTGTTGGGTCTTTTTTGGTTTTGTTTGTTTTGTGGGTTTTTGGGGGGTTTTGTTTGTTTGTTTGTTTGTTTGTTTTT
The DNA here is from genome assembly GCA_003546035.1 of Mixornis gularis. NCBI lineage: Eukaryota > Metazoa > Chordata > Aves > Passeriformes > Timaliidae > Mixornis > Mixornis gularis. Next base: position 1,253,732 of record QVAJ01000008.1, read on the forward strand.
AAATTTATCTCCTACTGCACCTGTGCAAAATAAAGGAAGATAATTTGCTGCAGATCTGAGAGCGTCACTGATGGTGATATTTTTAGTGTACTTATAAATGGATGATGGATAAAGGTTTTGAGCTTACTTACAGTATCTGTTGTACTGAGAAGTTATCTCAGAAAGCTCTGCAGTTTGTGGTTCAACACTTGCTTATTGGAAAATAGACTAATAATGTATCATATCTCCATTTTGTTCATTAGGCTCTGACAGAGGCACAAAGTTCTTTTGTGAAATAGTTTCGCAATTAATTGCCTTCTCAGAGAATCTAAAATAGAAGCTTATTATTTTATAATTTGACAAGACTAAATGCTGGCRTTTTCTGTAATATGTTGTCACCTCTGCAACATTTTAGATCTCTTGTTTGAAGTATTAAATATGAATAGCTTTGATTGTATTTCAGAGTGTTTTGCGTTTTCCCTACAGTGTTGTGCATTTTAAATGAAGGATATTAGGTGAGCGTATTATCCTGCATACATTACTGCTTGTCATACTCCAGTTAAATTCACTGTCTCTGTTTCCAAACACAGTCTGCTCTCTAGTGCTGCAATCAGAAAAAAAAATTGAAAGGCACAGTAGCTCCTAGCCTGAAATAATTAACTTCCCAAAAGTTAGGCCTCTTTCAGCTTCACTGAGTTCTGAGATAGAATGTTTGTCTCAAATGTCAAAGAGTAAGGAAAAAAGAAGCTAAATAGTACATCCTGTCAAAGTGTTGCGGGGTTTTTTTGACCTCGAAATGCAGCTCAAATACTCAGATCCATTTTATCTGTGTGATTGTATGTTCCCACAAAGTTTGACTAGATTAAATTCAGACTGGTTTTTTCTAATTCCATGTGATGGGTAAAACAATGTAAGGTTTTAATATTTTTTAGATATTACTACCTCCAGTGTTGGTGTAGAAAACTGTTTTTCCAGAGTTACCCTAGCAATATCTGGAAAAGTACAGTTTTGTTGGAACAACTGCTTTKGCTCCTGGTGCTTCTCTGGGCATATCTACAAAATAAGGGTTTGTGGTCTGTGCTATGCATAGTTTATGCACATAGAATAATTTTTTTCTTACACCAATAACACATTCATGCTGAAGGCATACTGRGACTCTTGACTAGTCTCTCAGTGATGAATATGCATTCTGTGGTTGGCAGAATTTTCTGTTATCAGCAGCACAAAGTATTTGGGTGCCTACAGTAAAATTCACATTTTTAGATACAGTAATACAAGTGAAGAAACTTTATAATAAATGTATATAAGTAATACAAACAGATAAAACAATAAATGTGGTAGTAATATGGAAGTATTTTACAGCCACACAGTTCTCTACTTTGTATTATTTATTGCCAAGGCAGGACTCACCCCAAAGGAGCTTTTGGTATCTTAGCATTTGAGAAAGCTGGCATAACAACAGCCYTGCTACTATATGGTATTCTGTCACTTGTTATTTTTTTCCAGAGAGATTTAATTATAATCCAGAAAGTTGAATTTTTGTGTGTGGAAACTTGGCAGGTGAAATATTATTGCAGGACTCTTCCAATTTTTGAAAACATTAGTTTAGATACATTTGTTGAATTGTGGAAACGTAATCTTAGTGTGGGTTCTTTTAATGCAATTTTATTCAAGAACTCTTTAAGGGGCAGTACTTAGAATGTGACCTATGTCACTGAAACTGGGACAAAGTATTGAGRGTGCAAAGTTTGTTGGTTCTGCATGGAGTGGGGTTGTCCATTAAGAGCTGACTTTACTGTAGGACTTCAGAAAAGATAATGCAAAGATTTGTTTCCATGTGTTGACCAAATCAATGATRAAGCCTAATTTGTAACTCTTGCAATACAGTGCCCTTAGTGCTTTAAGGTGAGGAAGATTTTTTWACCAGAAAAGTTTTGTGGTGGTGTTTTGTGGGGGGTTTTTTGTTTGGTTGGTTTTGGGGTTTTTTGGTTTGATTTGGTTTGTTTTTTGGTTTGTTTTTGGTTTTTTGGGGGGTTTGTTTGTTTGTTTTGGGGTTTTTTGTTTTTGTTTGTTTGTTTTTTGGATGGGTTTTTGTTTGTTTGTTTTGGTTTGGTTTGGTTTTTTTTGTTTTTTCTGGTTGTCTGGGCCAGAGGGTTCATTGCTGTAGGAGAAAAACCAACACTGAAGAAATGAAAGATCTGTCATTTTGCTGACAGATCTTCCATGGGCTTCCCAGAAGTCTTCACCTAAATATTTTTGTCTTGAACACATATTCAGTACTACAGTGCCTTCAGTAAGGATTTTTGATTGAGACACCAGTGTGTTTCCAGTACAGTTTTTGGSATATACCATTGCTGCAATCTCTGGAAATAGTGTCAGTGGTGTGCTTGCTTGGTGATTATCTCTGACCTCTACCAATACCAATGACATGTCKTATTAAAAATAATCCTTTTGATTCCATTCTTTTGGAAGTGCTTCCATTGAGAATTGCCTATTAAAATATGAAAGAACGTCAACATTTGAATTAACAAAGCTAAGTCCTTGTATCCGGGCTACATAGTTTTGCAAAAGCAGTTTCCAGAATCTTTGATTCATTAAGGACCTTTRAAATGTTACTTACTGCCATGGTTCCATCTGAATGTCTCAGAGGCACATGAATTTGTATTAAGACTCAGCTTAATACAGCTTCAAACAGCTTTTCCTACTTGCCTGTGAAAAGAAATCCAACATAGATTTGAAATTAGGAAACCAAAATTTGACAACAAAAGTTTTCAACTTTACTGCAGCTAAATTCTTTGCACTCCAGATTGAATCACRATTACGGGATGATTAATCTACTGCTGTTCTAGAGTGACTTAATTTTTGGAAGACGTGACATCTCCCTGGTAGTGCCACATTGCATTTCAAGGGAGTGGATTTAATGTTGTGTATGGCATAGGAACCTGATGGTGTTKTACACCACAATGACACAGACTTGGAACTTCAGAAGGCTGAAAATGACTCCTTTATTTTTGGGATGTGTCTCCCTTTTATATTGTTTTACACAGACCAATTCGATTGGTGAAACAAAGATAAATCATCAGTCACATTGGTCAGACCAGAGGGACATCAAGAAGAAGTCCCTCCTAAGAAAAGGAATGTAAACATCAGTACAGCTTACAAAAACATGTCTGTTGTTTACAGAAAATTCTCTGGGAAAGGAATTTCAGAAAACCAAAAYATCTCAGGCAYGAAASCAGGGCTACAGAAACCAACTGATAAGCTACCTCAAGTGTATGTGTGCAAACCACACTGTTTTATTTTTGATGAAATATTAAAAGAGCCTTAAGTTAAAAAAAAAGGCGAAAGATTGTGTTTTCTAAAACCTTCTCACAACTTTTGGGTTTGTTCAGTAGGCCAGGACATGCATGCTGAGTAAAGGAGAACTGCTTCTCATTCCATTCTCAAAAGATTTGTTGCTACTGAAACTTGTCTAGGGGGGGAGAGGATGACACCTGTGGAAGTTAAGGGGGGGGGGGAACCATTCAGGCTGACACAAATACTTCATTCCTGCTGCAGACTTTGTGCTACTGATCAACACCACCACCACCTTGCACCTAAACAGAACAAACTGTTTTGTTCTGTATCATTTCTGGATCAACTGACTTCTATAATTTTATTGTTTTTTTAAAAAAACTATGACAAGCCTAAAATAATCTTTGTAGATGTTTACTGTTCAGTTAACTTTTTAGGTTAAGATGTTACAAACAGGCCAATCTGACAGTAAATGCAGCGTATAGGAGAAGGCTGAAGGATATTTATTTTTTCCTAAGAAACYTTATCACCATCACAAGTAGCATTTGATTCAGTCAGACAATAGGGAAGATACCTTTCTCCTCACCTAGTGAAAAATATTCATAATTTCAGTTTGATGATGAGTATTTAAGGTCTGAATTTAAAGGCCCAGACACCTCCAAGTTTTGCACAGAAGGAGTTTTAAAGCATTTTGAATTTCTCAGAAGCAGAGTATTCATATAATGGATATTTTCTTCATAAACTGTCATGGATGGGAACAGAGGAACAAACATTATTTAGAACATTAAAATATATATATATTCTCAGAAATTTAAAGAACTATTAGAAGAAAACAATCCAGAAACACTTTTACTTTTAAAAGCCCTTGCAGTACTCATTTTCTGATGAYTTTATATGCAGTTCCTCAGTTTATTTATACACAAATCATTCCCTTYTCATTTTTCATGGTAACTCCTAAAATGTATTTCTTTTATCTGCAGATCAACTGGTATTTTTTTAGTTCTTTATAAATGATATATGATTTATTTATATATATATAAATTTCTCASTTCTCTATTCTGCTGTCTAAAAAGAGGGTTTCCAGATCAGGTGCCTGAGCTTCCCAACTGCTCAGTTCAGGGTCCAGGGACCAGGCTATGTCAGGTATCTGCTGGCAGGAGACATAAATGTGGGGCTTTTGAATCATTCGAATCCCCTGAAGGTGAGGATTCTACAACTCAAATGCTTTCCCATTTTTTTCTCTGCCAAGGAACCAAACACACAGCTTTTAAACTCTTTTAAGTACATAAAAAATATATTAAGGTACCTAGCCATATGAAGACTTTGTTATATAATTTACAGATTCGGGTTATATGGCCATCATAATCTTGAAGTAAAAAAAGTGAGGGTGAATTTGATGTTATCTTCAGAAGGGCACTCCACAGAGAATAGGGTAGGTTTCACTTTCCATTTATAAAATGAAACTTGACCTGAAAAGATATTATGCTATTTTCGAGTGATATGGGAATTGGTCTTAGTAACAGAAGTGTAGTTTTGTGTGTGTTTAACCTACTTTTCTCTAAGTAGATATATTTTAATGCAGTGAGGACTGTCTGGGATGTGCTTTAGTAGTCCTTTAATGCACACTGCAGATGTTGATGACCCAAGAAGGCTTTCTGTGCATTTGAGGTAGAGACATACATTCTTCCAAAATATGCCCTGGTGGATGCTAATGCTGTAKTATAAGACATAAACAGGTATTATGYGCATTTTAATGTCGTACCATAAAAATGTGAATTTAAGGTAAAGAAACATCTGTGAAATTAGGCATTTTGAATTTTTATTTAATCCATCATTGCTTTTTAAATCTACACTCAGTAAATGTAACAATGGGGCAAGGCTGTCTTCTTTTARTAGCAATACTAAGTTGCCAAACATTTTCGAAAAAAAACCCAACAAGACCAAAATTTCAGGCTGTATTTTGTATCTCTATTAATAATTTATAGCCTATAAAAATAGTACAGTCTTTTTTCAGTCAAAAAAGCAAGCAACAGACTCAAATAARCAGCTGAATCAAAAAAGGAGGCAGTTGAATAATATTCAATATGTCTGTGCAGTGAATTCAATTTCTATTACATCATTAAGGCACAATGAAGTAGCTGTGGGATGTGGGATATATCAGCGAGAACTTCAGACAGAAGCAATGTACAGACAAAACAGARGGTTATGATAGGCCCTTCCTATTGAAAATAGCATAAAACCTTGRCATTATTTTGCCTACCAAGCAGAAAAATAATGTTTCTTGGGATTTCAAGTTCTAAAGGCAGATACAACCTTTCCTCTAGAGGAAATTATATGGTTAAACRAGTGTAACATCCTTTACAGGGTCAAAACTTTTATAGGTTGTGAAGGTCTGGTTATTAATATTATTAGGAGGTTGCTTCTGCCCAAATTCAAGGGCAAAGGAGACCACATGCCAAAGCCAATAGTGTGGATTGTATTTAGCAGTAAATGTGAGGTAGAGAGAGAGAGATATCAATAGGAAAAGATATTGTGAGGGAGAGAGAAAGAGGGTGACAGAGACAGATTGAGTAGAAAAAATCATCGCTCCTTGGATCCTGATGGCGTCCTGTTGATCCTCTTCTGGTTTTCTCTCTGGTGAGATTCCCACAAAACATAGAGTTCAGTGGATTAATAGATGTTCAGGCCAAATGGGAATGCCCAGGTGCCTCCCCTGGGGGGGGCAAGTTTGACAGTGTTTCTTGCAACAGACTCTGGGTCTGTTGCATCACTTTGCATCAGGTGCAGTCCTCTGGTGCAAGGTCTCAGGAATGAATCTGGGGGATGCTTTGGGGGTCTTTGATAGTTTATGACACTCCTCAGCTGCCTCTCATGTGAATGTCCCATGTGTGGCCTTCCTGCAGTGGTGAATTTTACAACTGCGCCAGTTTGTGTGAGGGAGGATGGGTGTTCACTGCCTGTGACCAGAGGTTACGCCACAGCCCCAAAACTCTCCACTTCCCCCCTTGGCTGTGGGGGCCTGTGCAGGCCTGGCCTCAGCAGATGAGCCTGTGGATTATGGCCCCCCCTATCATGAACCCAGCCACAGCTGATTTTTTAGGACAGCTGCTGGATTTGGCTTTCTTGTGAATRCATTCTTCTCCCTCAGCCTTGTTTGCTTCTGCCTAGACCTGAGATAATTGGGCAATAACATCGCCTTGCTTTTATCTCGAGTTCCTGCACGGTGGCTTAACTAACAGTCCAAAGTTCCAGTCAGGAGACTTCTTCAGAGAGGGGTGGGCTTTGGTCATTGCAGCTTCTTTATACAGTTTTGCTATAATGGGCCAAAAGTCCTTCGTAACAATGTTCAAGCTTTGAACTGTAGTATTTCAATCTCTCACTCAGGTTATGTGAGTTTCTGTAGAAAATAAGAGAGAAAGATCAGTGAGACTCTCTTAGCGCCTTCAGGTATGAATGAAATACTGTAAAGATATTGCTATATGTTAACTTAAAAAGTGAGTTTCATACAARTATTTTGTGCAAGCTTTGGGCTTCAAACTGGAGTGAGTTCCTATCCAAGAGAAAACATCCTTATTTTTCTTGCCGTTTCTGAGATAGGATCCTTCATCCAAGTGGCTTGGGAACATCATYGTCATCACAGCAGGCCTCTTACTTGCAGAGTTCTCAGTACTGACGGGAACTTAAGGCCAAAAGCTGGCCTTCAGGAACATCAAAGAAAAGTAAGCCATTAGGGAACTGATGCGATTTGAAATTAGATTTTGGACTTTTCAAGACAATGATCATTACTTCTTGTGCACATGTTCTCAGCATAGGAAAATATGGTTGTACTCTTTGAAGTCTTCAGACGCCAGAGGCTTACTAGAAAATGCTAATACTAATAAAGGCTGATTAAACATTTGTATTATAATGTTGTAGCACCATGCATGTAAGTATTGCAAGTACAATATCCTTGCACAGCTAGTGGATTATCTGTCAGAAAGGTATCMCCCTGCACCCAGGAGAGCCTCCTCTGTTGTAGAAATTTCTAAACAATTCCAACTCTCTTTGGTTCCTTGTTTTCTTCCACCTTTTTCATTTTGTTTTATTTTTTGTTTTGTTTGGCTGTTTCATGTTGGTGGGCTGTTTCTTGTAGAAATTAAAATGGTGKCTGGCTGTGTATTGCTTTTCTGCTGATTGATGGGCACTGTGGTATGTAGGTGGTTTCTGGAAGGGGAGAGGGCTTTTGTGTAGAAGGGATGAGTTTGCTTTCTACTGAAGCACTTTGATATTGCCAGTTAGTAGCTGTGAGGGAAATTTGTCTTCAAGAGGCATTGGCACAAACAATTGAAATTTATAATTATATTCTTCAAAGCCTCATAGTAGGTAATACTAATTTGTTAGAAGTCATATGGTGAACAAAATAAACCTCTTTCATAGTCTCCTTCTCTCTGAGTGATCATTGAATAGAGCAGATACATTCCATATTTGAGACAACTTCAGGATGGGAGGGATGGCATAAAAACTTAGGGTTTTTACCCTTGATTATTTTCAGCTACTTAATACTCAAGTTTTAAGATCCTGCTTTCAAGAAGGACATTGGCMCAGTAGTTTGCTGTAAAAGATTCTGTAAATGTGAATATTTATAATTCCTGAGAGTTTAGTATTACAGATTTGAGAATACTCAGATTTCAAGATGTCATTTTCTTGTTACAGTTTCATATTTAGTAAGCTAAAACAATGTTATTTTTTGGGKTTTTTTTAAAGGGCTATTGTTGCAAGCAGGAAAGAACACTCACCCTCACTGTCAGGTTGCGAAGTGAGGAGGGAAAGARGAAGTTTATTATGATTTGGGGTTTAAATAGGGTTTGGAATTTGATCAAGGATTGGAGGATGAAAGGACCACCTCTCTGACCCCAGAGGTCAACTCAGAAGTCCATCACTTTGTCCTTCCCCCTGAAAAGAATGTTGTTTACAAAAACATCAGTCTTTGTTTATGTTTAAATTGTGAGAAAGCTCCAGTAGAATGAGAGAAGCAGTCAAAGGCTGAAAATCAGGGCGACAGGCTATATTTTGGCTCCATTAGACAAAATAATTGGAATGTTAAAATGGATTACTGGGGTGTATATTGGAGATYTAGCAGTTAAACTTTATTTTAATTTGATTGCCTATTTGAAAACTACTGATTTTTTTAAAACTCAAAAAAAATTTTCTCAATTTCTTTCACTTGGAAAAGCTGTTGAGAAATTAGAAAAAAATGTGAACATGTTAGAAGTTCTGACAGATTAGTTGTTTGTCAAAGTGAATGCAGTATTCAAGATGGATTTTGCTGGGGCACTGGAATATATGTACTGAAAAAGCTACATATGGTCTCTAAATGTGACATCCTCAAAGACAGTTGGAATGACACAAGTAAAGGTGTGCTGTGCCAAAACCAGGTGATGACCCATAGCTAAAAACTATGATCAGCTGCAGATTTCACTTAYAAATATAGAAAAGGTCTTTACAAATATAGAAAAAACATATGGAAAAACAAAGGTTGTTGTTCTGGGTATCCTGTCTTCAGCAATGTCCAAAAGCAGAAGATTAAGAAAACATTTATCAGTAGAGCAAGCACATCATGATTTTTTTCCCATAATCTGACAGTCTCTAACAGTTGCAACTCACAGACTTTCTGATCCACCGCTTGTTTTTGGTGCTTAATAAGCTTCAGTGAATTTCTCTTCTGTGAACTTCTTAGTAACTCTTTGAATTCAAGTCAGTTTTAGCATCTGCAGCCTTTTGTTAGCAACAGGTTCCACAGCTTTGCTAACTCCTGGGTGAAGGAACACGTCCTTCTGCATGTGCAGCTGACACGTGCTGGCTTTCTCCAGGCCTCTCTAGCTTGTTTTAGTGGACCAATGTTGTTTAATATCTTCATTAATAACACAGACAAAGGGATTGAGTGCACCCTCAGCAGATTTGCAGATGACCTCAAGCTGAGCGGTGCAGTTGACACACCTGAAGATTGGGATGCCATCCAGGAACACCTGAGTGGGGCAATGGGAATCCATGAAATTTRACCAGTCCAAGTGCAAGGTGCTGCAGCTGTGTTGGGCAGCCCCTCATGTTGATCCRTGCTGGGGGATGAACAAATCAAGAGCAGCTCTGCAGAGAAGGACTTGGGGTGGCTGGTGGGTGAGAGGCTGGACATGGACCAGCTGTGTGCATTTAAAACCCAGAAAACCAAATGTTTCCTGGGCTGCACTCAAAATGCTGTGGCTAGCAGGGCAAGGGAGGTGATGCTGCCCCTCTGCTCTGCTCTGCTCTGCTCTGCTCTGCTCTGCTCTGCTCTGCTCTGCTCTGCTCTGCTCTGCTCTGGTGAGTCCCCCCACCTGCAGTGCTGCATCGAGCTCTGGGGTTCTCAGCACAGGAAGGACATCAGTCTGTTGGAGGGAGTCCAAAGGATTAGTCCAAGATGATCAGAGGGCTGGAGCACCTCTCCCACAGCAAAAGGCTAAGAGAATTGTTCAGCCTGGAAAAGGAAAGTCTTTGAGATGACCTAATTGTAGCCTTCCAGTACCTGAAGGGAGCCTACAGAAAAGCTGGAGAGGGACTTYGAGACTTTTCACCAGGGCATGTAGTGATGGGACAAGGTGGGAATGGCCTTAAGCTGAAGTAGAGTAGATTGACATTAGATACTAGGAAAAAACCCACRGTGAGGGTGGTGAGGCACTGGAACAGGTTTCCCAGAGAAGTTGTAGATGGCCCATCCCTGAAAGTGTTCAAGGCCAAGTTGAATGGGGTTCTTAGCAACCTGGTCTAGTGGCAGGTATCCTTGTCCACAGCAGGGGGGTTGGAGCTAGATGATCTTTAAGATCCTTTTTTCTTGTTGGAGGAAGACTAACCAGTCCCTTGTTCTGCTGGTTTCTGGATTCTACTCTTTTACAGTGTTAAGTTATCCACTCTTCTCTTTCCATGCAGTGAGTCCTGCTGTGCTTTCTGCATGGATGTGAAATCACATGGAYATTAAAGGAGATCTTAAGATTATACTTAGCTGTGTAGAGAAAGATCCTTTAGGAGTCTGAAGCACTATATAATCTTATAGCTGTCTAAATAAAAGTATACTCAGCATATTTTTTTAGCAGAAGCAGCACATATGGATCATTCAATTTTGAAAATTGTGAGCTTTGATTATAAACATTACAGTCATTTAAAGGAGGACGTAATTAACATGAGGTAGATTACTGCAAAAGATTTGGTTCCCATTCATTTAAATGTATGAGTTTTAAATGATTTACAGTCTACTCAAAATCAAGTTACTTTTCACTGGAACTCTTGTGATGCAGTTTTCCTGAAATGTCAGTGAACCAAGAAATGTAGGAAGGAGAACACATATTTGAATGAATAGAAAGCTAGTAAAAAAAAAATTTCAAAATGCATAGTTRATTACTGATATCTTTTCAATTTTTGTAGATTCATTTGAACTAATTAAAAGCAAATAAAYCTGATTTTAAAACAGGAAACAGTTGTGTATCTGCTGTAGTGTTCTTTACAGAATCTATTTATGCTCTYTTAATTCTTGCACTTATGATCATTTTTATGTGCTCTACAATTTTTTTTTCTGATTTATTGTTGCACAAATTTGTATTCTTTTGAGTGGAACTGAAAAGTAGTAAGTATCAAGTCCGTTTTAAATATTTGTGTTCATGTTTTCACAAACTTTATTTAGAACTAGAGCACATGTCCAGTAAAGACCCCACTTTCCTTAAACCAGATCAACCACCCTTCCAGGTAACTCCCCCCAGTTTACAAACTGGGCATGACAGTCTGTGGTGTGGAATATCCCTTTGGCRCCTCTCTTGACACTGCTTGGGATGCAACCCAGGACACAATTGGCTTTCTGGGTCACCTGTCCCAGCTGTGTTCCCTCCCAGTTTCTTTTGCTGCCTTTCTCACTTGTAGAGCATGAGGCAAAAAGAAAAGTCTTTGATTTAGGATAAACATGACTTAGCAAAAACGGAAACATCAATGTGTTATCCACAYCATTCTCATTCCTAATCCAGAACACAGCACCGTAACAGCTACTGAGGAGAAATTAACTCTACCCAGCTGAAACCAGGACGCTGTCAATGCAGAACTCCCTCTAGGATGAGACACATGTTCAGGTTGTTCCAGTGCTGGAGACTCACAGAAGGATTTGGGTTGAAAGGGATCTTCAGACGTCATCTGGTTCTCACCAGGGATATCTCCCAGTAAACCATGTGACCTTGAATGTTTCCAGAGATGGGGCATCCATCACATAACCTGTTCCAGTGTTTTACCACCATAAATATAAAAGAAAATCTTCCTTAAATCTAGTCTAAATGTTCCTTCTATTAGTTTAAAATTATTACCCCTTATCCTATTGCTATAGATCCTATTTAAATATCTGACCTCATACAAAAAAGCTTTAAACGGGAAATACCACAATACTCAAGAAAATTAATWAAACTGCTGTAAATACTTCAGAATTTGCACAAAATTTGTTTCCATTTCAGGAAAAATGGAAATCTCAAGGTGACATTTGTCCCCAGATCATATGTCTTTCTGTGGMGCTTAAATAATTTAGTAGGAGTAAACCAGCAACATTTCCTAGAACWTCCATGAAAAATGTCCTGACTTTGACAGTACCAGAAAATTTTGAAGTAATGAAGCAGTAATGAAGTCCAGAAAACCAGTTGTTTATTTTGTAAGTATCTTTGAATAAAGGCTCATTTAATCCTCATTGATTTAATAGTGTGTGACACTAAACAAAGCTGGCATTACTCATAATTTTTTTGCATATTTTTAGTTTAAATTCCAGCATTCAAGGGCTGATTAATGTCGGGCAGTTGCCTGAGCAAGCCTACACTCTACAGTAAATAACMCTTTTTAATTAGTCCTGATGTGGACTGGAGACTGAATATCTGATTAACATTCATAGCAGCAGTGGAGTGAACTCCATGAATTGTGTGAGCCCATGCATTGTGTAACCCGCAGTAACCTCTCAGTGTTACATACATCATGTCCACACACTGTCCATATATTGTGCTGATATTTGCATAGCTGCTTCCCAAAGGCCCAGTAATTCTGAGAAGAGCGTGCTGAGTCAGGCACAGTGTCCTCTGATGCATTGGTCCTGGCAGGAATGATGTGTGGGCCTGCAGGCTGTTCAGGACCAGCCCCTGGAATCWCACCTAGGCAGATCAAAGAGGGTGCCCATGCCACAGGGGTTCCTCTTTGTGTACCCAGGGCACTGATGGTGTGAGGGTTTCCATGACTCAAAATATCGTCATTAATGTTGTTCTGTAGGCAGATGGCAGTGACAAGGTGGTGCCATCTGCAGTGGGGGTTGCCCAGGATTCCTCTAAAAAAGATGCAGCTCTAAGTCTTTTTCTAAGACTCCTTCACATCAAAGTTTTCTTTTAAAAATCGTTGAATGAAATTTTTGAAAGGAAAAATAGAATTGTCCCATGTCTGTTCTCTTTTGCTGCCTTGATTTATGCATTCAGGGATGTCTTTGGGGATGCTCTTTTCTCAGCTTCAGAAAATGGTTCTAATTTTGGAAGATGGAAAGATATGCATTGTATATGTGAAACTCCTCTGGTCAAGCTTTTGGATTATGATACTGTGAGTTCCATGTCACACTCTGAGCCCTGATTGCTGCAGATTTGAGTCTCTGAGACTGAGCTGTGTGCGCTTCAATTCAGGAAGTCAAAACCATCTTCCCCAGGCTCTGGGGTTACATATGGTTTTCCATGTTCGGATGGGTGGTACCTCTTGCGTGCTGGTTCATTCAACTGTCTTCAGGCTGCTGTTACGTATTTCTAGAATGATTGGTGATCATCTCTTTCCTTTGTATAGTTTCAGGGTRAGGGCTACCTTTTTCACTGCACTAATTTTATAAGAAGGACATGCAAACAATTAAGATTAAAATGAAACCCTACATTATCAGTTATATGTGTGCATATATATGTAKATATARATAKRTAATTAACYGATGGGCACAACATGTGGTATAATCCAACAAAAAGATAATCAGATTTCTAGAGCCTCTCATAAGTTATTAACACAGAAAATGCAACTAAAATGCAAGCTATTTCTTCCTTAGCCACTCTGCTACAGTCAATTTTTAATGATTGCTTTTAAAGAGAAATTAATCTTATGTTGCTATTTTTATTAATGATGAAAAGGGATCCAGATTCACAAATGCAAGTTGTTACATAAATTCCCTTGAGATTCTGTGTCATTTATTGCCAGATATTACAAAAGAAGCATATGCCAGTCATTTTCAGTAGGCTACCATAATTTGTTGTGGTGGTTTAAGGTGCATTTGCATGCTACCTGCTGGTAGCTTAAACACAGCAACTTACTATGTTAAACATATCAAATATGTTGAACCTGTTTACAGACAATAATGTGCAGGACTCATAGAAATATCAATTCAGAATCTWGTCAGATGTTTTCTAATATTGTGACCAGTTATCATTTCATTTATTTACCACATAAACAATTATTTGTGGCTTGATGAGCTGTGGAGAATGAAAAWTGGAAAATTTATATTCTTTTTAAAGTAAGAAAATTATGTAATATAYATGTTTCCTGCATACATTCTTTACATTAGGACCACTCCAAGAGAAAAATTGAAAAAAAATATAYGGAGAAGAAACAAATATCCTTTTTCTTTTTTTTCCCCCCTTTTTTCCAACATTCTGAGCATACCAGATCACAGTATTGRTACCAGTGTGGGGGAATAAAACCTGAGGTTTTAGAGAATGCTAGAGTATTGGGCATATATCATCAGATAATGTAAAACCTAACTACAACATGCTTTTGGCCATTCATAAAATCTGMAAATGGACCTCATGACTTCTGTGAGGTGTGAAATATAATGGTTGTGAAATGAGGAGCAGACTGGACTGTCCAGCAGTGGGAGAATGGCTGTCYCAGAGGTCAGGGTTACTGCAGCCTTGGGCAATGGTACTCACAGCTCCTCCTGGGTGGCCTGTTGTCAGGCTAGCAGGCTGCCATATGTGTAAATTRGAATTACAAGTTCTCTACTTCTGTTCTTTTCCTGCTGTTTCACTGTGTCTTAAAATGTTCTGCCGTTCCTACACAGATACCGTCCTCTTGCTGCTTTTTCTTGCTAGGATTTCATTCTGAATGCCTTGAGGTTTTACATATAGAAGATTGCTCTATAGCAGACTACTTTGTAGTAGTTCAAAAAATTGTTGGGTTCGTTTGGGTTTGTTTTGTTGGTTTTTAATAGAAACCAATTTCTCAGATTTAGATAATGAATGATATATCTTGATRTATAAAAAATTTAAGCCAAGGAATGGACTGCATTGAAAAATTGTATCCTTTTAGCCATGTAGTTTCATAGGCAGATTTTCAGTCTCCGAAGTTATGCTTCACTTCTCCAGGTGGGAAAAAAAGTGGAATAATCTATTTTAAACTCCTGCCTGAGCTCAAACAGAGGGGGTATACTCACTCTTTTGAGCATGTCATTTAAATTAATATCCCATTTACTGCAAACAAGCTTGTTGGGAATAGGAACAGTGGTTGTAGGGGAAGTGCCAGAACAGCTCTTGGTTGTAGTGCGTGCAGTGAGTCCTCCTGCTCAGCTGGACTTGGACACAGAACAGCAGTTAATAAACTTCACTCTGAATAAATAAATACTGACCTTTCTTATTCACCAAGTGAAAATGATCACCAGCCAGCTCAGATGTGGTGACATAGATTTTACCGTTGCTACAGATTTAAATGGCAATATTTAAAATAATTATTTAATAATTTAACTATTCCCTGTAACAAGATGACTGTGTAACTATGTGTATGTGCCAGAAAATCCAGTAATTTTGATTAAATCTTTGTGACTATTTAGGATGGCAGGTGAGTCATCCACTTACAGTCAGTACTAAAGGTTCAGTTGAGACAATGAAAATATGTTTGGAAGAAAAAGAACATTTGCAAGCAGGGCTATCTCAGATATATTAAGAGTTTAGTTTTTATTTGGCTGCCAAATTGTGTTTGTTCTTCAGGGTGACTGCTCACTGAAAAAGACAACATACATAATTTCATTACTTACTTATTTTCTGTATGATACCCCACTTGCCTTTCATCATTCTTTGGTGATTTTTGTTAAAATAATAGTCAGGTGTTTCCTCATCAAGACATGTTAATGACAGACAAAAAAAAAAAAAAAAAAAAATTTAAAAAAATAAACCAAACAAAACCCCAAACCAAACAAAAAAACCAACCAACCAACCAAAAAAAAAAATAAAAATCAAAACAAACAAACAAACAAAACCCCAAAGCAATAATTAGTGGGAMTAGAAGCATGGCAGAAAATGTGAGAACTCTTGCCTTTTGCACTTTCTCAAAGGGTGATGTCAATTCAAACAAGCTGGATGATGTGCTACAATGACTTAGTTTACCCAGTTGTCCAAGTTAAGGTACTTTCTCTGTTTGGGTGGGCACTGCCTCTACTTTCCAAACACAAATGGAGCTACCAAGTATTTGAACCATTGTGCAGAGTCAAGCTTAGTTTAATTCTAAAGCTTTTGTGCAAGACACATCATGTTTGCCTRTTTCACATCCTAGTCAGAGGGGAACTGATCAAGATTGTCTCTTGTTTATATAGCATTTGTAWTTCAAGTAATAGCAGTGCTTTATAAATAGGGAAGTTGTTCTTTTTGTTTTCTTATATSAAAATTGYWTTGTCTTGTTTCATTACAGTTGCACCTATTTAGAAGCTTGACCATTTGCCTATTACAAGTATAGACAGTAGAAGAGGTTTATCTGTTTTATTTATTCTCCAAARTGAGATTATGTACCTGAAGGGATTCCAAAATAAAATTTGGAAATTCCACTTATCCTTTATATACCTTATATATTCTGCGTAGACAAGGTTTAGGCTCTAAGCTGATGAAAAAGGACTGCTAAAGCCTGTCTGTCAGTAAGAGGAGAATCCTAACTCAGAAAGGGCATCTTCATATGTGAGAAAATGTGCTACATATCCTGGATCTCTTTGTAGAAAAATCAAGCTGTTCTCTAAGATCCAGAACACCAGTAAGACAAAAGGCAAAAATTTCAGAATCTTTCTCTGCTGTCTGAGGTTTTGCACTAAARCTTATTATTGTCATCAAGACTAAAGATACTCCCTTTTATTCTGTTTTCTAATAACAGAAAATAATAGTGTGTAGGAAAAATAATTATTTGAATAACGAATATTCATGGAACAGTCTGCTGCGAAACTGTTCCTTTCTTAAATGAGATTTTTAGCCAAAATYGTTGCATTTGGCATCTGCTAGATACAGTTTGTATCTCCACTTGTAGGTGGTCTGGCTCTTCCTTTTGAAAACCCTGCATTTYTATCTTTTCAGCTCCTAATGTTTAAAAATGCTGTTAAAATTCTACCCAGTAGAGCCTCAAAAAATACCTGAACACTGTAAATTAAAACAATACAAGTGTTCTCCAACATGTATATATAATTAACATTTCATCTTGTACTGAAAATTACATCTGAGATAAGGCTATAAATAAAATTAGTTTTTAGTTTGTGGTAGTTTTCTTCYTTATAGCTTTCTTTGCTGAGTGGTGAACATAATTATATTTATACTTGAAAAGAAAAACAGCTTCATTGCAGTCAATTATTAGATTGCATGAGGYTGGCTGTCCTGTCAAAAGAAGAGCTCCTGTCCTTGACTCTAAATTGATAACTCACTCTTCAAACCTTGTAGGAACTTGCTGAGTGTATGTTCATTCCCACTTCCAGCAGGTTTCTTTTGATGCCATTGCCAGTCATCCAGTCGTTAATGGCCTTGAACATCATATGCTGCAAAATAAGAAATGCTTCAATGACATTTTCTGGCTAGATTAAACTGGTGAAAAAGACAGCTGCCAGATTTGTTTTGTGTATCCCTGTAAGCTTTGTATTGTTTGAAAGAAATGCAGTAGATGCTAACCTTGAACACCCACTGCTTGCCAAACAGAAATTTTGTTTCCTTTAAAATATTTAAAATTACACATTTAATTAAGAGGTGAGTCTCTGTGAGCTAAGGAAAGGGGGGTAGATACACTAACATAATTGTGTGTGTGTCAATGCATCTCTGCTTCTGTTCTGGGTATGTATGGCACTTCAAATTAGATTTTCTGATTTATTTTAGAATGCAAATAACACAGTATTCCTCAGAAACTTGGGCGAGTGCAAATGTCTTTGTCTGTAATGATACTAGAAAAATAGAATGCCTGTGCTGAAGGGAAAAAATACTTTTACAAGAACTGAAGTCCCAGGAGGGTCTGGTATCATTCCCTAACTTCAAGGTCTGGATATGAAACCATCTTCTACTCTGGGAGTGTGTGTCCTGTGCATGAACATGAGCTGCCTTCAGACAGTTGGTGGGACCTGCCCCCAGATCCCTCCTTAAGGGTGGTGTTGGGTGTTCTGGGCCTGCTGCAGGCACTGTCATTGTTCCTCTGGTGAAAGGCACAGGGACATTTGGTTCTCTGGCTGGGAGAACAGTGTGGCTTCTTTAGAGGAGGCTTGTGCAGCTTCCTCTCAGTTGGTCAGTAGCAGTCATTTCTAAAATACTGGTGTCCACCAGTTACTCCTCTATGTAATTCCCTGAAAAGTTAGGTCAGAGAGCAAAAATAGAGATGTCTACGATAAAGCCTGGGAAACAGATTGGATCCCTGACAGTAAGGAAGAAAAGTGGTTGTGTAGTGTTTGGCCTCTAGGTGACCAACAAAGAGTTTCAGCTGCAGCTGAAGAGGTGCATCCATATTCTAACAGGGAAAAGAATGCTGAAGGGAGAAAGGACAGTGTGGCTGCCAAGTTATTGTTTGATGCTTCCCATGAGTCCATAAACCTAAGGCCTAATTAAACAAGGTTTGGTGCATCTTTCTTCCCTCTGGAGTGGGACAATATCCTTTTCTGCTGTAATAGTAATCCAGCATCAATGAAAGAAAATGTCAGTCACTTTGATGAACTTCCCAGCAGAATTGAACAGACCAGAAGCAAGGATGTTGGGGAGAGAAATTSAACTTTTAATATATTTAGCAGAGCAAGAACAAGCACTTATAGTCCTTCTTTTATTAAAACCGACTTAAAAGATCTGCTGAGAGCAGTTCAATATCATTTCTTTATTGTTTCACAGAGTGAGACATCAAATATTTTGACTGCAAGAAAAGGCTGATTCTTTAAAGTCTTACTAAGTAACRTCTGTGAGGCAACTAAGTTTTTATTTTACAAACTGAACTTGAGACAATTACTTGAAAAAGTTATCTAAAGACTCATGGCTYATGTCCTCCTGCCATTTTGGATTGTACCTTGTCTTTTAAGTTTTTTWATTATCCATCAGCCCTCTGAGGTCCTGGCCAAACTACAGGGCACCTTTGCCTCTCTGTTCCATAGCCCTGCATGCTGGGGGCACAGATGGAATGCATTGCAGCTCCCTTCCAGGCTCTGCAGTCCAGGCTTCYTGTCCCTTGTGGAATCAAAGGCCTTGTCCTAAGATCAAATCTCAGTTGTTTATCTGTCCTAAAAGTCTGAAAGATTTCTGTGTCTGTTACTTYTGTTGTGAGCTGATCTGTGCTATGTACACATAATGTAACCTTAAACATTTTGTCTAGTGCCATGATGAACCTTGAAATCCCTGACTTTAGAGTGCCTTTTCTCTTTTTAATTTATTCTCTGTTTCTTGCCATCTGCTGATAGTTTCAGTTGCTAGATTTCCCATATGAACTGATAATAAGAAGCCAATAATGCTGTAAAATGCATAGGAAATATCATCCAACTTGTCTYACTGTAATAATCTTCTTACAGTCTAGTCTGCCTCAAATGAAAAGTGTCATCTAAGTGCATATTTGTCTGCGAAAGAAAATGAAAAGTCAGAGATGTCTTCAGCCTAGTTTTTGCTCTTTGTAATTTTTCTTAAAAAAACATGAAAATGTATCTATTTCATGACATTTTTAGGAAGCAGTAAAAATATATGCTTATTAAAAAACTTCAAATAATAGTTGTGTTTCAATCTTCTGTTATGTATTTTGCTGGGGCTGTTATTACGGACTCATTGCTTGAAATTATGAGTGCTTATGAATCTTAGGAAATAGAAGTACATTTCTACCCTTCATGTTTGTGGGAGAAAATTTATGACTTGTTGTGGTTTAARCCCAGCTGGTAACTAAGCACCGTGCAGCTGCTTGCTCACTCCACAATCCCTGCTCCTCCCAGTGCAATGGGGAAGAGAAACAAAAGAAAAACTTTGTAGGTTGAGATAAAAAATTAATAATTGAAAATAATAATAATAACAATAACAACAACAACGATAATAATAGTGTTGTRGATTTGGAAAAAACCCAAAACCATACAGATAAACCCCAAGAAAAGCAAGTGATGCACAATACAGTTGCTCACTACCCCCTAATAGATGCCAAACCCCATTCCCCTGGGCTGTGGGTGGTTGGGGTGAGGGAAGTGAGTGAGCAGCTGTGTGGGGTTTAGTTGCAAACTGGGCTTAAAACAGAACAGATCTTTCTGGTGCCCAGTGTGGGGCCGATGTGCCAAACCCTCGAATCCACACAGTCCAGTAATCCTGGTTATCCCTCTCCTCTGCTGGATTGGGGTCATGTCCCTCTAATCTTGATCACAAGATTCCCCACTTCTTTCTCATAGAAGGGGACTAAGATTTCTTTCCATAAAGTCAGTACTGTAATCAGCCCTTCCATTCTGCCTGGGGAACTGTCCACTGGAAGCTGGAGCAACAACTTTCCTTAAAGAACCCCATTTGTGGTTGCTTTTGCCTGCCATTCCCACAGCCATGCCTCTAGGGTCAAGGTGTGCTTTCAGTCCCACCTCCTCATGTCCTCTCTCCATGGTCCCACTTAAACCTCAACATTTGTTCTTAATCACTGTCTCTTCCTTTCTTTTCCCCTTTTCCCAGCCCTTCCCTTCCTATTTCCTTTCCCTTTGCTCCACTTTCCTTAATGAACAATTTGCCTCTGCTAATTTCTTCTAAAATATAAATTCTAATATTTTTATGCTAATATATTTTTTTGAGCTTTAACTCATTGGAGAGGCAATGTTCATTAACAGATGTCTCTGTGCCTTTTCTGGGCCAGTTATTTTTTGATTATTTCCTGATGTTCTCTGTATTTCTTTAATAATTACTGACTTGTATGTAGCTCTGAATAGAGAGCTTTTACAGAATACCAGCTTTTCATGTAATACTTCCCACAATATTAGCTTCCTCCATAAWGTATCTGATGAATAAGCTGATTAAATGATTTAGTTGTTTGATAAAATTTATTTGTAAAATTTACAAAGGGACAATGAGGTCTATTATAGAGTCTTTGGAAACAACACAGGAATGACAATGAAAGTAGACGGCAGTAAGATAAGTAGAAGCTTGATGTTTTGAGATACCTAAATTATTCAAACCAAAAGATTTGCAACTGCAATTGTCTATTAACACTTGATTTCAGTCTATTTCCAGACTTTCCTTTTTATTTTTTTCTTTTTCACYGGCTTTTGTGGGTTTTAGGTAGTGTTCCTTGGCATAAAATTGTTTTGGTTGCTGTCTGAGTTTGGAACACTTCAGAGATATCATTTTTGTGTTCTTAATATTGAAAGCATTCTAGGATATGTAATCAGCTGAGTTTCTACGTGGAATACTCTGAGTATGCTTCACTCCCTTACAACATCTTGGGGAAGACTTTACTGGAAATTCCACAGTTTCCTCACATGTTATTTGTACAATAACACATAGTTCTAAGACCATGGCTTATGTAGTTGACCATGGTGTAGTGTAGGGTAGTTCTGTTTGGTTTTTTTTCTGTACCAGTGTAATTTGTGAATTAATTTCCTCAGTCATTATTTAAGTTGGAGGGTTAATTTAATCCATGATAAAACAGGAATTTTATCTGCCTGTATGTATCATATTTTTTGGTAATTTTCTTTTAAAATAGATGCCTTGGAATTCCTTCAGATCCCCTTGTGTAAAGATAAGGAGTTGCAGCCAACAGCTCTATTAGTTAACCAAGAAAATTTGTGTTTTAACCTTTATTTCACACAAGGATAGTAAATTAAAATTAGATATAAAACTGCCATATACTTAAATCCCTRGTCTTTCTAGTCATTCAGATTTTAAAAAAGACTTATCTTAGACTTCAATTTTGTTCTACTTCTAGAAAGGAATTTCTGCTTCTGGTGAAAAGTCACCTTGTGCTACACATCCAGTACCTTTAGTCCTTCCTGTGTCCTGTATTCTCTATTGTTTCCATCTCTCCCATCACTGTGGTTTTGATGAAAGACAGTTGAGTGAGAACTAACAATTCAAATTGAAGCTATTCTGGCCATTTTTTAAATTTATGTTTTGGATAAGTTTGTAATATAGGGTGAGTAATAAATCAGCAKGCATAACAAATGGTAGAGGAGAATCTCCTGAACATTTTCATTCCCCTTAGGTAAAGGGCAGTGGTTTTAGGTCACAACCTAAAAAAGTTTTTAMATAACCTTATTTTAAGCAAGAATGTATAACAAATGACTAGGCATTTGTTAGGCAAAGCCATTGACTGGCCATGTTTGGTTTTTCACTGTTTTCAGAAGTTCAAGTTAACTTACACTTCCCAATGACAAGATAAATTTACCTGATGCAACTTTGAGCCCTTTGTATCTCAGCACTTACTGCAATGCCGATCCAGTGAAGACATTCAATCTGTTTGGGGAAGAAGACATAATTACCCCATTGCCAGAAAAGCAGCAGCCTTCCTCAGCTTTAGAGTGCTGTGTGGCACTAGTGCAGGGTGCCTTAGTGTATTTTTAGTTGTGATTAATGGAAGGTATACTTCCAAGACCCTAAAAAATCAATGGAACTTTTGGTTTAAGGTTTACTTGTAATACATTCGTAATTAATATGTCCTGCTGTGGATGCTGCTGTGCTGTGTCTTTATTTTCTTTCTGAAAGCTTTCCCAAAAAAAAAAAAACCAAAACAAAAACAAAAACCCAACAAAAACCCATATTATTTGTTAAGCAGAATCTTTGGCTGTCTACATTGATTTCAACATAAACATTATTAATAGGTTAAATGCTGCAAAAAGGAGGAAAGACAGAGACAGAGGCAGTTCTGAAGGCTGATTCTATTTTTCCTYTGTGATACAAACCAATACAATTATATTCTATTGTCAGAATGYCACTGTGCTCATATTCCCAGAGAGATTCAGTAGCATTATGGACACAGCTCTTTCACAGTGTTACAGAAGGGCCTATTGATCACTCCAGCTTTCTAAAGAATATGAAAAAGCTCCCTTAAAGTGCATAGATCTTTTGTTTCTCCTCTGCAAAAATGACTTTCGTTCTGCAAGATTAGGGAACAAAATAAGGTCTCTGATTTAGTTGCTTTTTTTTGATTTTAAATTTGTCCTACAGCTTCAGGAATTCTGTACATGACTTGACTCGCATAATGGCACATGATTTTTTCATCCCATAATGTAAAACATTTTTATAAAACCATTTCTYGTACAAAATGTGAGGCAGAAAATAGAGTTGCTGGGTATTATTACTTAAACAGATAATTCAAGATGTTGAGTAGTGCAAGTAAATCATTTGTGTATCTGTTCAGTTCTGGTTTTCAGATATTTAATAAAGTGGCAGCATGTGTGTTAAATAGAAATTAGCTTAGYTGGAATGGGTTGTGCATGGTCTGAAAACTGTCTAGGAAACAAGGATTCCCACTGCTGTAGAAAATTTGTGCTGTGGATTTGTTTGTTCTATGCAACAAAAACAAGGCCTTACCAAAAACTGAAGGGATTGAAAGGAGCTTTTGCTTCAGAAGAGCAGTCAGAGAGCAAGGTCATGGCAGAACAGCTAATAGCACTGAAGTCAGTGCTGTACCCATAAATATGTATTGTTGGGAAAAAATTAATTTAGCACTGGATACTGTCCTTAATTCTAGCCTCTGTTTAAGTAACCTTCCAAAGGAATTGGTACTTCCTAATGAAATATGTTTTCTGTAAAACTCCAGCCAGCTCTAATGAGGGTTGCAGTGAGTACCAGAACAACATTGCTGACAAGAAAGCAAATGTTTTCTCTATAGTACAGATTCCCAATTCAGCCTTGCTCTGTGGTAAAAATGGAAGATGTGCAATGTAGGTCAGCACGGTGTCAATTCTAGAAAATTAAAATACAGACACTTCCTCTCAAATCAATCCAAGCATCCATCCAACTTCACAAATGAGAAAAACTGGGGACATGTGAAACTATTTTGCATGGCACAAAATAATCACTGCTTTTTATTGTGATTCTCAATAGTTGTCATACATACAAAAATATTTAAAAATTCATGAACATAAAAAAATTCATGCACATAAAACTTGCTCGACGACTAGACTATAAAAATTATGTCTATATTTTTCATATTTCATGCTTTAGTCAAAACATCAGATCAGAAACTTGGTTGGAATTTTAGAAAGAGTGATTTTTATTTTTTTTTTTAACATTGTCATATGGGGGAAAATCCCAAGTATTTCCTTTCATCTTTCACTGATGCTAAGTACAAAAYGTGAGTTGTCTGTCACCCACTTAGAGAAGCGAGGCCACAACCCAGTACAATTCCTTGCCCTATTAACATGGATCTATTTCTAAGATCCTGACTAGAATAAGTCTGGCTCATCTCTTTCTGTGTGCTTCCAGTTTTTTTTTCTGACACACAGAGCACCTACTAGGCATTTCAATYTTATATAACTTCCTGTGCGTTTGGGGGTTTCCTTTTTTTTTTTTCCTTTAATTATTTTTCTTTTTTTTTCCTGCTTTGCACCTCAATTGCCAAATCTTCTTTGTTTTCTAGATATATTAGTATTTACTTCTGGCTTATTTGTTTTAAATAATGACATGTACTTGAAATAAAGTAAGCATCATTATCTCTTAAACAATAGAACCCTGTTTAAGGCAGATAAATATGAAAGAATCCTGTGAGCTTAAATGTATTTTCCTCTTTTACTTTGTGTCCTGCATTCCATATATATTCTGACATTGTCTTTTTATAGCTTTCTGGACTTTTTTTTTATTTTATTTTTTTTTTCCATTTGAACTAACCGGAACAATTGTTTCATTTCAGTTTGGAAGACGTTACATTGAAGACCTTTTTAATGATTTTCGAGATGGACGAAGACTTCTGGAGCTCCTGGAATGCCTTACAGGCCAAAAACTTGTATGTGGAAGCTATTTTTAGGGCTCTAAATATTTTCAGTTTCATTTTAAATTGAGGAAACCTTGTGACTGATAGCTGTCTTAGACAGTAACTCTTTGCGAGSCATATACTTGAAATGAAAATATTCTACTTTATTGTATGCACTTACTAAGTACGTGGCACAGAGAAAAAAGACTGAGGCAGTGTTCATTTAGATATCTGGATTTGAGCTGGGATAGAATTCAATGTGTAGAAGTTGAACGGTTTTCTAATGTCATACATATGGTCCATCTTGTCTGATTGTACTTGTCTGAAAAGAGAGAACTGCTTGCTCTTATTTACCTGGAAATTCTGAAGTGACACAGTCACACACATTTTTTAATGTCTTCTCTTGTGTTTCTGGTTGGACTTTGTAAGTACAGCATCTTCTCATAAGAAGGCTGGGAGATTTTGAATCAAAATCCAGAGATAATATACTTGTACATAAATATTAAACAAACTGATGCTTATCTGTTTAGTTGCCATAGCAATGTTCTTAAACTGTGCCATGCAGAARACAACCAGTCATGATAAAAATAATCTGGAATTATCTAATTTTATATGCATTTCAGTGATTCCTTCACTGAAAATTACCTTCTAACTGTGGATCCAGTTTRTTTCAAAATTAACTTTATTTTGTGTTGGGAAGCTGCATAAGCCCAGTGCATGTTAATATTCTGTTCTCATACAGTTATGAAATAGAAGACTACAGGTGTAATATAAGATTTGAGTTACACATTGTCTACTCTACATTCTGATTTTGGACAGCCAAGTTTTGTTTACTTTCTTTGTAGGCAAAAGAAAAGGGCTCCACAAGAGTTCATGCTCTGAACAATGTCAACAAAGCAATCCACGTTTTACAGAGATACAATGTAAGTATTCAGCCAGACAGGCTCAGAACACAAAATGTATTTTATGTGTTCAATCAAACACCTTGGTCTGTAGTATAAAAGTACTGGAGTCAAAGCATCTTTATCAATGTGAATCGSATACTTTGTCATTCACCATCAGGGTTGAACGTGTTTTAAGGAGTTTAAAATCCTCTTCCAGCAAATTTTGGCTAATACATCTATAATGGGTGCTGTCTGAAGACAGATCAACCTGCATGATTTTATCGTAAYAAATGGTGTTTAAAATACATTTTTAAAAGTTAAATACAAGAAGTCATGCATTGCTGGTTGCAAGATGCTGCCTATCAAAATATTTACTCTCCATCTCTGACAATTATGAAGTCAGAAAACCCAAGGCTTTTCCTACAGTATTTTTTTTTGTTAAGTTTCAAAGGCATCTGTCTCTCATGATGCAAAACTCTAATCATATCAATATCACTTTCAATTCTGCCTAGTAAAGACTGATTTTTCTGTGAATCATTCTTGAGTAAATATTCCCATATTATCTTCCTTATGCAGGCATTCTAATGGAACCATAATTTTAGCAGACATTTCTTCTGGCCAACTAATTTTATCATAACTCTCCTCAAGAAATAAATAATAATAATAATAATAATAATAATAATAAAACCCTGTAACACGTGCTTAGACTTCACAGCAAAAGGTGGCAAAACAAAGATAATGTATTCTGTGCTGTATATGATATTGGATTTCTTCATAGCTGCAGGAGGTCACTAATGCTTGAGTTCAAGGGCTGAATAAAGTTATTGATTTTATAAATCTAAGGTAATCCACCTAAAGATTTGTACATAAATGAAAGTGACCTTATAAGATTGACATAAAGACCTTCAGCTTGATTTTTCTTTYTATTTAATGGAATTTGATGTAAATAAATTGAAGGAAAAGCTTCCAATTGTTCAAAATCTGCAACATTTGACATTGTTGGRAACAAAAATCATCAATACATTATTTCACACTATACAAGAAGGTTTTTATTGCATAACTGGTTACAAATAATCATAGAAAATGCTTTTTGAAGTATTCAGTGCCTATCAGCTGAATCCACCGGTGTGCTTTTCACCCATTTTCCAGAACACAATAATAGTCCCTTTCAAATCTGGGAAGAAAACAGAGAGAATTCCGATTTCAGAAGACAGAAGAAAAAACATTGTTTTAGAAAGTGAAGTGGTCATCCAGTGGCCATCATATTCATGTAATGAAGACCTTGTAAACTATATAAAAGTTGGTATAGTGTATGTAAAGATATACTGTATCTTGTCAGTATGAAGTTGYAAGACCTGCCTCTGAAATAGTTTCCTTAAGCTTCAATAATTTGATGAATGATTTCTCTGGGATTTCAGGAATGTAAAATCAATGGTTCTAAAGTGAATTAAAGCCTGTGAGTAGTCTAGATTTTTCTGCTGATACGTTCCATCTTTGCTCTGAGGTTCTGTAGTCATCTGGGTGGTGAAAAGTGCTGCTGCTTCCAGTCAATCCATTTCACAGGTTTTTTTGTTGCCATAGAAAAGTGACAGTGTTGAGGGGGGAGCGTGGGGGGTTGCCCCAGGATAGGCTCAGACCTCCCTGTGGCAAAGTGGGCAAAGTTCCTCTGCTTCAGTCAAACAGATGTGGGCTCTSTGTGTTCAGGCTTCCTCTTCCCCCAGTGGGTTTGGTCTGTAGAACAGGCAGGTACTGCCCTAATAAACGTTGCAGGGTGTCACTCGCTGCAAGGAACTCCATTTCAAATTTAACATCTAAAGTCTAAGTTCCATCTGGGAAACATTCCAAGACTTTGATGGTTAGAATGAATAGCCAGTTTCATGTGCTTTTTTGTACAAGATGTGGAATTCTTAAAGAAAATAGTTCTTGGAGAGTTGTAGAGTTCTTGATAAAATATCTAATTTGTAAAAATGACCCATACATAGATGTACTGAAAAAAAAACCAACCAAAAATGAAAATAAAGTAGCTTGTTTTGAGGGTGCAAAACTTTAGTCAATTTGCAGATGTAACTTCAAATAACTTCAAAAGTGCACYAGAGACCGTGGAATGTAGTTTGTGAAGGAATGGGGTTCTTTGCCATAAAAAACATCAGTTCTGACCATGAAAAATTGCATCTATGAAACAGCAAGGATGCCAATTTTAGAGTCATAATTCTGTTTAAATGTGCAGGACAGCTCATAATCTTTATAACCCTGAATTTGGCTTCCTTATTCACATAGTATTAGAAGTGTGGGAGGGTGAAGGATCATTTCCCATGTGGAGGAAGGAAAATTCCATGGTGGTAAACAATGATGCATTATGAAATTGCAAATGCATGATAAAATTATGGAAAACAACATTACTGGATGAGCTGTTGTGGAAAAGACTTGCTTAGGTCGCAAACACTSCTTTATCTGTATGCCAGAACACATCCTGTATATTTCTTTCTACATTATAGAATTTAATTAAGGAAAATTAAGTTCTATTTTAATTTAAATATGTAATGTCTTGGGTTTGTAGGTTCTTACAGTGTCTAGATGTGTGTGTTAACATTCAGTAAATTACATTATGTACAGTAGTATAAAGCAGAGTACAGTTTTTCTGTGTGATTTGTATTTGTAGAAGCTTAATATAAAAGATATTTGAGTTATTATAACTATTACTTTTCATTTGGTGTTTCACAACATGCTGTAACTGGAATAATAGGAACTGCAGATCACTGCTGTTTTTTTCCAGAACATTAATTGTGCCATTTATTAAATGTGAGTTGTATGTTCATGGAACAACAGAAACCAAATGAGAGATTTACCTTAGCCTATCTTTTCATCTCCTTCCAACTTCTTATGCTTATTAATCTTTTACAATTATTTTTTTGTTTCTCAAACAGGTTGATTTGGTAAATATAGGGAGCTCAGATATTGTGGATGGAAATCATAAGCTGACCCTTGGTTTGATCTGGAATATAATCCTCCATTGGCAGGTGAGTGGCACTGCTCATTACTGAAATACCTTTATTCCACTGTTCTCTTCCCCATTATTATCCAGCAACAACCTCCAAAGTAAACATAGACATTGCAATGTGCTAAATCAGCTAATATTATGGAAGTCTGCTTACATATTATCAAGGATACTGACAGTATTAAAAAGGCAAAATACTTTTACAGGATTAGCAGAAACTTTTTTGACTGTAATATCACAGTCAGATATTGCAAGATGATATATATGAGTTATCCTAACAAAAATGGATAGACAAAGCCAATGTGGATTTCTTTTTAACATCTTAGAAAGTGACTTCTGTATTTTAATGAAATAATCTTATCAGTTGCTTGTTTGCTGCTGACCCATCGTGGCAAGAATTATTTTTAGAACACTAAAAAGCTGCTGGACTGCCTATTTATTGAAGCAGATGTGGCTCATTTGGCTTCTTTTCTTTTTAGAGAGAAAGGGGRGTTTATGATATGGATCTCATAAAAAACAGAATGGTAGATGAGGATATTTAACTAAAAAAATTTGAGATGGCAGTAAAATCAAAATTCAAAAAGATATAGTAGCATCTAGATGCTGTGAATCTATGTGTTTGTCTGAGTCTGGGCTAAGAGTCTGTGCATTAGTGTTGACTGTGTTCCCCAAGTAATAATCCACAAGTTTTTTGTAGAATAACAAGTAAAGGTGGTGGGAAACAAAGCTTAAAAGATTTCAAAACTGAAACACTCTTATCAAAAATCAGATGTGTATCATTCATTCAAGTAGGGAACATTTTTATTGTAATTTTACAGGACGACAGCAACAGAGAAAAGCTGCAGATAGTTAACTCACTTCTTCCTTTGTCTCCTGTTTCAATATTCCTAGTTTAATTGCATAAAATTGTTCTAAATTACTTATTAAGAGCAGATGGAATATGATATCTAGCTATGCAACTTTTACCAATAATCCTTGAATCACTCTGTTTAATTTGTATAAATTATGGACTGAGATRACTAATCATGTTCAAATTAATATTTTTTTCACATTTTATCCTGAAGCAAAGTGTTAAAGGTGTGCTTCAGTATTAGCTGTGTCCTTACTAATTTCTTTTTAATTGTTCCCACTCTCCTTCTTAGCATGTACCTGCACAGACCCACAGAAGACACAGGTTCTGGTGTAGCCTGATGAGCTTTTTGACAGCAGCCATGTAAAAACCAAAACCTTTTTGTTTGCAGTGCAAAAATGATGCATTTCAAGCTTCATCTTGAGCCCAGTGATAATTGTGATGGCACTGATGGCTTCGGCTTGAACTACCCATGGATGAAAGGTCCAAGGATCACATTTACAGATCAGTGATTAAAAGGGTGACTCCTTGTCAGCACAGTCATAATGATTCAGTCCAAGTTTAGGCTATACTTGGAGTTCCGTGATGCCTTAAATATCTAGGAATAAAACAACACACTTTTGAGGCAATATTAGTATAGGAGGTAATTCAAAAGCTGGTCTTTAACTGGAGGCCTCAGGGGCAAGTATGGAAAAATGGCCASCCCACAYAGGGCAAATASAGTTTTATAAGTTTAGCAAATTAGCATCCTTGACAAGCATTCCCAGTTAGAAGAACAGGTAATGAGGTGATGCCCTCCCTTGGTTCCACCCTTTTCCAGAATCTCCCCCTCCTTAGATACTAACTATACCTTGTTTATGAGAAAGTGTCTCAAGATGCTGTTTTAACGTTGGTTCTCAGAGGATTTAACCTTGGTCCCCAGATTAGGACTGGGGCCTTCAGGAATGTATTTAGTCTGTCTAACAGAGCAGGTTAAAAGCCAGCTACAAATCTATGTACTTATACAATAATAGGCTACAGAGCTACAAATATATGAGAATATATAAAAGCAAAAAGGCAAAAATCAGTTTGGCATCACAGTGTTTCATTTTGTTCTAGTCATGAAGTACTGAAGGTGACCTGTGCCTTCTGGACTTCTCTTTTTATTCAAATTTCTGTAAAAAATTTTAGTGTGTTATTTTGTTTTTTGGGGTTTTTTGTTTGTTTGTTTGTTTGTTTTTCCCCCCCTAAAAAGTAGCTAAAACTTGATTGGCAACAAGAAGCCATTATTAAATAATAACCCTGTTGCTGTTGCTTAATGACAAGTAATTTAAAAGGAAAATAATAATATGGCAGATTTGTATTTTGGCTTTTCTCTTTAAAAACCCAAAACATTCAAGATCCATTTGTTTGCTGCCTATTTTCCTTAAGGTATTGAAAGAGTTCAAAGTAAATTTGCTTATTTACAGCTCTGTAGAAAAAGTCTGTTCTTTTCCAGATTTTCTTTCAAATTGAAAGTTAATTGCATGATCTAGAATATGATTTTTTGATTGTTCTGCCTTGTTTACAGGCAAGTATGATTTTACATAGTGACAGAACTTATGGTGAGACACAGCTGTAAGTTTCTTAAGAAATTCTTCTTCCTGTTGGTTTGTCTATCACAGATTTTCCCTGACAAGAAGCAGCTGGAAGCACAATAAGTTGTTCATATAGTCAGGGCCACCAAACCTATCTGCCACTTGTCTCAGCTTGGTAAAAYACCAAGACTATTTTATTTGTTTGTAGCCTGTGGAAGGCCTTGAGACAAATAAATAGGAATACAAAGGCTATTGATTTAGTACATGCTTGTCTAGTTGGTGTTTGTTGGTGCAATCCTGCTTTTGCAGAGAGGAGTCASTAGAGGAAATTAATCTGTCTCCATCTAAAACAAACAAAAAAGAAAATATATGAGATTATGTTGTGGGAACACTTGTGTTGTAGATGAATGGGCAAGATGCTTTTCCAGTGTCACGTCCTGCAGCCAGGACCTCATAAGGACACAACTGTACTTACATATGACGGCATGATGGTCCCATAAAAATGTTCATCTCTTTGTGTAAAAACAGTGTTAGAAAAGAGGTGGTAGAAGAAAGGTGCATGGCAGGAATAATGCCAGTACCAATCCAAATGGATATCAGCAGTTCCATAGACGAGAGGCAGTGGTAGGGGTGGTGGAGGCACTGCAGCAGACAGGATTTGTTGCCACTCTCATCTCTGTGCACTGCAAATACCATGGCTTTCTGTATCCCCTGTGGTGATTGTGTTCTTTCTTATCTAGCCTGGGTTTTTTTCATATTATTATTAAAAGCTTTCCTGAAATTGAACCATCGTTCTGAGTTGAGCACCTGCTGCCAAAGCTCTTTATGGTACTGAATCCATCAGGTTCTATTTCCTTGAAGCTGCTGCCCTCTTTCTCACAGCTCTGTGTTCCCAGYCTCACTGCAGTGATAACATTTAAGTAAAAACAGAGGAAAGCTATTAATTTCTGAACTGTTATATTTAATAAACTCTCTTAAGAGTGAAAAAACATTTTATGTGGCAATGTGTAAATTGTTTTGTTATGTTTTTAGGAGTGAACTTATTTTCATGTAAATCATGAAAGAAAATCCCTAGGAAA
>QVAJ01000008.1:1292759-1371286 GCA_003546035.1 Mixornis gularis
CAACACTGAAAGAATGATGCTACTCAAAGTTTTTTCCATAATATTTAGACTCTCTGAAAATGAGGGTAGATTTTGTGGTAACATTCAAACCAATCCCTTTCCTTTATGGACAGTAGTAGTTTCATTTCTCTTATATAATGTTTCCAGGGATGAACAGCTGGCGTTTTGGTTTGTAGGGGCTTGTTTGTTTGTTTGTTTTAAAGAGGTTCAGACAGTAATGTGAAATTTGCATMTGGGTGAATTTTCTGAGCACACCTTTAAAGGGATTGAGATAAAGTAAGGGACTATCATGAAGCACTGACCACACAGTATGCKGTGAGAGCAGTGGGAAGCTTTATTCCTCATAGTCTTTTAGCCCACCAATCCCTAGCTTTCAGCTTGCTATTTTCATTGGATCAGATTTTTCTAATGCTCTTTCTCTGTCATTTTATAAAGGGGTTATTTTAGGTAGATTTTTCCATCTCTGTAATCACCATGTCTCCATGGACMTTTAGGTTCTTTAGCAATTGCTTTCAATACTGAGTGCAAGAAGCAGTAGAACACAGGTCACCTGGCAAATCTCCTGGGGCACATTAGCAAACCCAGAGTGTGAATTTTCAGGATTTAAGCTTGGCACATGATCTCTTGAATGGTATGTTCTGCATTGAACTGAAAAACAAGGCAGCAGCTGTGGAGTGGCATCATCACCCTAGGAATATACAGAAACTMAAATATTTTGCTGATGAAGAGACGTCAGTCCTTCAGTTGAAACTCTCCCTTCTTCAGGCTCCAGATCACAAAGACCTTTCCCCATTTACTTCTTTTAATCTTTTTCCTTCAGAAGGATATCAGAGATAGCTTTATCTCCTTCCTCTAACTTTGTTGGGGCTCTTTTTCCTTTCTGCCCTGGCCCTGTAATCAGGATTTTGAAGTGGGATCAGGTGGCATTCATTATCTTCCTCCTTGCTTCTTTAAAGTGCTTGAACTTAGGCCAGGTGACTGCCTTACAAATGAGCACTTCACTGCAGMTGTTTCTGCTCCAGGATGCTGGAGTGAGGAGGGAAGGAAAATGCCATCATCAAAAAGAGATCCTGGACAGAAGCAAAAAAAAAGTTTTCTTCAGTAGTTTACAGGAAAAGTAAAAACAAAAACAATTGGATGAAGAGGAATGAAAATAAYCTTTTTTTAGCAAATCACTAGGTTATGTATCAATTACTCTCTCCTGACCTTTTTGGTGAGAGTTCTGAAGAGATGTACAATATATTCTTGTATAAAAAGCTAAAGTAACAAACACACAACTTTTCTCTTGAAATGGGGATGGTAAATTTTATGATCTAAATATGACTATTTTCTCTCTACAGTAATGGAAAAYTGTGGCTTATTTTATCCAGGACTTTAATTTCTACCTAGAGATCTGTCAGGATTTGTGTGTTGATAATATACTCCAGATTAAATTTTCTCTCTCTGGCTGAACTAGTTCTGTTGTAATTTATGTAACTGCAGATCAGAGGGGATGTAGGGGGTCTCTTTTTTACTTTACTTTTCTTGGAAATACGTTTTGAAAATTTCAGGTTTGTTTTGCCCTTTTTTGGTTTTTTTGGGTTTTTTTTGTTTGTTTGTTTTTGTTTTTGTTTTTTTTGTATGTGTTTTTTTGTTTTTTTTGTTTTTATTGTTTGTATTTCTGCTAGTGATAGGAAAGACCTGTTGATACAAAAATTACCTTATGTTCAATAGAAATTTTGATTTTTACAATGCAAACTTCTCATTGAAGCCTTCAGTCCTTTCAGTTTCRTCTCTCCATCGTGTTGTCATAAACTAATACAAGAGCAGTGCTGTTTGAGCTGATGGTGAAGAGCTAGATAAAGCTCAGCATGTTCTACTCAATTCTAACTTCTTTGGAAATGCATTTGGTTCTATTGTTCAGGAAGAAGAGTGAGAAATGCTAGTTATTTTTCCTTGGGTGTGCTCCCTTTCMGACAAGACCCAAGCTGCAGATATGAGAACAAGTTTCATCTCCCTTGGTATTATTTGAACATTATGGWGGGGACAAATGAAGGCAGAGAACTAGTATTCCATTTCGTTTCTTTCCTTTACTATTAGATATCTCCTCACTCCTGTATTTAAAACTCCTTAGAAAGCTAATAAGAGTTGTGATTTGAAAATCAGTTTTAGTGTTGTTTCAGGGATTTTCAAAAGCTATTTTCCACTTACCACAATTACTAATCTTCTAGGCTATAATATTTCTCACAATCACWCTTGGCAATATTGCCACATAAATACACCCGGTGAAACATCCTGACACAGAGCACTGAGAAGCTGATGCTTCAAGCTGACATTATGACACTGTTATTCTAGTGATGGAGCTGCTGAAATGTGTATAGCAACACAATCTTTCAACAAAAGGGAAAATCTGGAAAGTTAAATTTCTGTTGGAGTAGAGAGAGCTTTTTGAATTTATTTTTATTTTAATTAAATTGATGCTTATCAGAGCTGACTTGCAGTAGGTGGCCMTATGCTTGTAAGTTGTCCTGGAATCTGTGCTGTCTGCTTTATGTACAGTACTAAGAAAATTGATAAGAAATCTGACAGTGGCACACTAAAGCTTACTAATTCTCTTCTGGCTGTGTCTCAGAGGGTTCCAATTTTTGACATCTGTAATGAGTGGAAAGAGATGCTGCATGTCCTCTACAGAGGCAGTATGCAAATTCAGCCCAGGTGTTAAGATGTGATGTTGTTTGAAACTCTTGTGACTGCTGGAGTGTTTGGTTTTTATTTTTTGGGGGGGTGGGGACAACAAAAAACCCCACAAAAAACAAACTAACAAAAACTCTGTGTCTCTTATATTGAAAGTCCTACCTCTACAGATGATGTCATGAAAATAATTTAAGACTGTCTTGGTAGGTTAACTTGAAAATACCCTCCTGGATTATACAGCTGAAAAGTTGGATGAAATTGAGTGTCTAAGATATTGTTAATGATGACAGAGGTTTTCTCAGGAGGAGTAAGACAATGTTGTGACATTCCTCAAGGAGCAATTGTAAATATTCATGTTCTTGCCCAGTGGAGTCCTGACTGATTAAAAGTATGTTCCTGTATATAAAATATTGTATCACCAAACAAGAAATGATTATGTGAAGGTAATGTGCTGCTCTGAGCACTGCTGGTGTGCTTAGGACTTTAAGCCAAGTTAAAAGAGGAAAAAAGAAAAAAATATTAGGAGGAAGTGGGTTTTGGATAAAATTCTTTCCTCTCCTTGTCCTAAAGGCTTTTCTTACCAAGTATTTTTCACACTCTAGTCTATACAGTATGCATGCAACACATCCTTGCCAAGCTTTTTGAGACAGTCATAATAGACAGCTTTTTGGTTACTACAGTGTKCTCTAAGCTAAATTTGCTGTATGAGCTTGTGCATCCTATGGCTAATGTTAAATTTGGAGAGAATAAGGATTTGAGTAATATCCATGTGCTTGCAGAGTAAGGTGTAGTKGTGGCTTGACCCCAGTCAGCAGCTGAGCACCAACAGCCACTTGCTTCCCCAGGACAGGGAAGAGAATAGGAAAAATGGAAGCAAGAAAACTCCTGAGTCAAAATAGAGACTCTTTTAGTACATGGAGGAAAGGAGAATAGATAAACAAGTGATGCAAAGGCAGTACCTGATGCCCAGACACTCTTCAAGCAGGAAACACCTCCCCAGACAAACACCCCCCAACCTCATTCCCTTCCTTTACCCAGGTATTTATGGATGAGCAAGTTATGTGGCATGTGGTGTCCCTTTCACTGCTTTAGGTTGCCTCTCCTGGTTATGTCCCCTCCCAGTTTCTTGCCCATCCATCTCCCACTGGTTTGGGGAAGGTAGAGTGAAGGGAAAAAGAGGAGGTCTTGATTCTGTGTAAGCACACTTCGGTAATACCTGGTTTGTTCTGAGCACTATTTATCTGTAAATTGAAAACACACCATCATGTAGACTGATATGAGCAATGGTAACTCCTCTGTTGAAGGAGAATGACCAAAAATATTTTTTACTAATTATGTACACATAGTGTGTATTTAGCATGCCTGTGTTTTAGTACACAAACCAGGTAGTGGGGTCACAGACTTAATCCATTCATGTGTAAACCTAGAGATTACTACCGAAGTTTCTTCTCCCTTCTCCATCCTGTCCCCAGCCAGATTTAATATTAAATTAACATCAATTAATATTTTGGAGTTATTCTGCATGTGGGAAGGAGAAAACTCTAATATTTAAGCATCTATGCAGAGAGGAGCAAAATAATGTAGTTGTTACTATGTAAATCACTCCCCTCTCAGAAAAAATGGATAGCAGAGGTACATAACTGGAGAATAACTGCTAGATAAAGAGTATTTTTTTCTTTACTCTCTTGACATTTTTACAATATGATGTAGTGAACATTTTCTCCATTTGTTATAATTCAGGAGACTATTTAAAATTAACTTTTAAAATCAATAAAAATGTGAGTAAATCTGTCATTAATTTCAAAATTTAAATTGTGTAAATGTGCTTGATTTATCTGTGGTTGAAATTATACATTTAAGTGCCCTCTGATTTAGAACACTGTATTGAAGTCACAAATAGCATAGTTGTTTTTTCTTAATATTACATGCACAGTAATTACAGAGTATTTGATTAAACTTTATTTCTCCGGAGTGCCTGATAACAAATTTTGATTTCCTAACGGATAGCTCTCAGATGAAATGCCAAAGATTGTGCAGTACTAACATTATCTATACTGCAAATAGTGCAGCTGCTGATACAAGGTCCCAGACTGTGCATCTGAGCTATAATTCAGTTTTGGTCATTCTGTCTTTTCCTGTAAGAGCACATAAATTGTGACTTGGCAGTGTTAGTGTAAGAGTTGAACTCTGTTCTTACGGGTGTTTCCCAACCCAAATGATTCTATGAAATTTTTAAGCTGCTGACCAATTTCAATCTGATGTAACCGTGAGCTGACAATCTCAGAAGGCATTGCACTCTTAGAAATATTAATTGAAGTGAAAGACTGGTAGCTGGGGAGAGGAGGAAGGCCCCCAGATGTCCTCAGCAGTTCTTTCCTGCCACGTGCCAGTTCTGATTGCATGGCCRCAGCCCCTGATCTGTCCTGCTCAGGCACTATTTGGGACTGGAATGAAGGAGCCAATGTGCTGTGGGGGAGAGCAGCAGTGCTTCAGGGATGTGAGGTTATAGTTTGTTGGGAYTTGGTTGAGGATAAGAAATATGGACAATGTGGTTGTGGTGGAGATGGATGAGAATAGAATGCAAACCCATTAGGCACTGAGCTTCATTAGTCCCAGGCCCAATTAACACAATCTTTCATTACGAAAATAAAGAGGTCGGTGTTGATGCTTAGCTTTTGAAATGAGTAAATGTAAGACTGAAAAATAAGAAATTATTCTTCCTCTTATTTTTGCTTTAGACCAGACCTATTTGATTGGAACACTGTTGCTTCTCAGCAGTCACCTGTTCAACGATTAGACCATGCATTCAACATAGCCAGGCAACACCTGGGAATAGAGAAACTCCTTGATCCTGAAGGTTAGTAGAAATTATGTTGTTTGGTTTTCGGGTTTTTTTTCGTTTTCTTAAAGTGGAAAAACAGTTTTGCTGTGCATTTGATGATAAATTAATTTGATTTTTTTTGGCACAAGAATTTAACATTTTGCGAGATAAATTATAAGTTGAAGCAAAATTCTTTGCTTTTAGTGCTACCTTTTTGCTCTTTTGAAAGAGCATAAAGCTGCCTATATATACATGCTCTGAAGGAATTTTTTTAGCTTTGGGACCAGGGTTTTAATGTGCATGCACTGAATTGGAGGCATCTCAGAAAGCTGATTTCTGTTTTGAAGATTTAGAGCATCTGCAACTTTTATATCCTCTGGAGAGATCTTGAGTTCAAATTACCTTTTAATGTATATCCAAAACACGTATTCAAACTCTAGACACTCATATTTTTAAATATGACTTACATTTCTTTATATATTGAAATTTTATCAGGATGACATGTCTCATTATCACTGTAATTTAGTCTTAGCTGTAATGCGATTACCTCTTTTACCTTGACTATCTTTTATCCATCCTTAAGCAGTCATGTTTGAAAGATTCCTTGTTTTTTCACATGTTCACTTGAATTTCATATTTTTCAACATATTCTCTGAAATAGTTTCTGCATTGCTGAGAGACTAGTAATTTTCCCTCAGAGGATATTCCTGAAACATTCTTTACTCCAAGGCAATTGGAGCAGCTGTTGTATCTTATGTGTGTGTGTATACACAMACACAGTTTTTTTCCCATAYAATGATACCTTTACTGTATTTTCATGAAATTTCCTATTAAGCCACTTCTAAATGAACTTTTCTATACATTTATGCTGTTCTCAGTGACTCACTCACAGTGAGTTTTTTGTGGGAAGAACTAGTATTTTACAAAATGTAAAGTTAAATTTAAAGATTGAGTCTCTAAATGTTTAAATATAGTTGGATATATCTCAATTGTTGAGTAATAACCTTGTAACCCATATATTTCCCTAGGAGAAATATTGAAAATATATRTAGTTGAATGGCACAGCATTTCTTGCCTAGTACACCCTTTAATTTCTAGAACTCAGTTTTGGTGAACCACTGGAGAAAGAAGTTGTTTTCTACTTTCTAAAGCATGAGATTGAGCTTGTAAACTCTGAATGAGATTGGAATTGAAAACTGAGTTGTGCAACTGAATCAATGCAGTCACAGTGGTTTTTATAATTGGTTAAACTTTCTTCTTAAAATAGATTAGTGAATAAGTTATTTTCTCTATGTAAGAGTGACTTCTGATTAGACATTTATTCTGGTTTTGGCAAAGATATTTGCAGTTGTTTAGCCAACAACTGAATAATTCTTAAACGTTGGTGTTTTTCCAAATGTCTGCTGTAATTGATTGCTATTTAGTGTTGTGAATCACAATGCTAGCCACCTATTTCTTTTTTCCATCTGTAAACATTTCAAAAGGAAAAGTACATTTTTTACCTATCTGAAAACATGAACATGAGGAACTGTAACTGTTTTGTTTGTAATAGTAAATTTATTTCTAGATTGAAACCCAGAATTTCTGGTGCGCATGCAAAGGAGAAATCTTATTTGAAGGTTCTAGAATATTCTGTCTGTAATTTTACATTGTGTAATTATCAAGTCTCCTAATTAGGTATTCAAATATCTCCTAGCACCACATTGTGTAACAACACACACTTCTCTGGCTGCAAAATGCTAATGTATTACAATAAAAGGGAGTATTCAGTGGTGAAACATTATTTTCGTGTAATTTAATACCTGTCAAAACAGCACATGTGTAATTTGTGAACACTTTAAAATTTTGTATGGTCCATTAAATGTCTGCTGTTTCAATTTTGAAGATATGAAGTAGAAAGCCACTATTCAGTAAAGGCCTACTTTTTTACACCCAATGTAGTAGTCAAAAAAAAGAAAGGGTTTTGGGTTATTTGAGTTCTGAAATTACTGATGATTGATACATGTTGAAAGAGATGTCTAGGGAGTCTGTCTTAGCAATTAGATTTTGAAAAGTAAATATTTACCCTCAGCCAAACTAGTTTTCTAGGTTATATATGAAGTTTGCTTGTTTCTGAGGTTGGTGATATTTAGTCTGCCCTATGTTCTATGAGAACAAGTCAGTTTATTACTAAGGTTGTTGATATTTCAAGCGGATCCCATGAAATGCTTTTAAAACATTTTTCAGAATTTGATCTCCATTTCAGTCATCAWAGTGGTGAAGATAATTTGCATCTAGGTATTTCTTGTAAAAACTCTGTTGTGTAAGTTAAAGCTTTTTTATCCCGATTGTTTTTGGATTCATGCAGAGATGATCATTCCTGCTATTGTCCTTACTTATACTGGCTACTAAGAATATTTTTTGATCAGGGTTTCGGAACTCCTGCAAGGAGCAGGTAATTGGGTTCAGTGATCTCTTTGTGCCCCTTCCAACTCAACATATTTGTGGTCTTCTTGATGGAATCCTGTCAGTAAGTGAAATGTAAGGAGGTTTAGATTTCTGTCTGGTGTCCATTACTTTAGTACTTTCATACTGTAGAGTATGAGTGAAGACAAGAGGAAAAATACAAGATCAGGAAGAGGAAATTAGTAGATGTTAGAAGGTTTTATTTAGAAGAAAGTTGTTAAAGACCTATACATTAGTGGGCAAGATTCAAAAGAAAAAAAAGTGTTTGCAAATCGAATTTTAGGCTGAAGTATCCTAATGTAATTCGTAATGACTTCGTGTCATAAGGCATTCATGATTATGCAGATAAGGTATTTTAAATCTCAGTAATGCTCTCTGTGATCCTTTCAAATAATAAATAGTTATTTTGCTTTGTTTACTCAAACCTGATATTTGTTGCCAAATGTTAGTTGCCCAAACCAGATTGTTTATATATTGATATCTGGTCAGATTTAAATGGGAAAGTAAGCATATGGAAAACTTCTAACACAGTTGTGTGTATTTTTTAAGTGCTATTTCATTTTTTCCTTTTTTTTTAATTAAAAATAAAACCACTAGTTTTGATACAACTGAGGAAAATTTCTGACTGATTTGTCACTCTTCTCTGATAACTGTGGTTTTCTGGATGTAAGTTTGATTTGCCCACTTTAGAAAAAAAAATGATCGATTGTTTTCAGCGTAAATAGTTCAGGTTGTTGTTCTTTGTTCTCTAGAATTTAGAGTATTTAAGTATAAACAATATAACCTTGGAACACTTTTCCAAATTATTAACTCTCTGTGTTTCACACTCATTATTTTAGGCTATTGTTATGTCTCAGCATCAATTAGTGATGAACATATTTGCCATCTTTGCTGGTATGAGCTAACTTAAGACAATTTTGGCAAAAGACTTAAAATATCTTAAGCAAATTAATCAAAGGGTGATGATATCTGTAACTTCAGCTTGTATGTATTAAAACTTAAACGATTGATGAAGCTGTTATGATTAGTCTGCATCTTTGAAGAATTTCTAACAACCTGGGCTTACATTTTTAAGTAGTTAAATGGTTCTTTGTAAATGTTTATCTGTACTGAATTTGTGGAGGAACATGATTCCAGTCTTCACAAGCAAACTTCAGAAAATATTCTGGAGGTTATTATGTTCCTTGTTGTGTGTTCACTTTTTCTGGAACATCTTTAAAAATTGTAACAGGGCAAGGAACGGGACAAACAAACAGCCCCATGTGTTGTGGTCAGCAACACATAACAGGTACATGTTATTGGCTGATAATGGTGTTTATGTTTTACTTTGGCATAAAATACTCGTGCCACATTGGAGCAGAAGGATCTTTTGAGGAAAAGTAGGGAGTGATCTCTCAGAAACTGCATCTGGGAGTAGATCTGAGCTGTCCTCTTTCCCCTCACAGCAACTGAGTGCTAGGGTGGCAGCAGCAGAAGTGTTTGTGTGCTTCCTTCTAGCGATGAGCATCTGATTCTTGGTTTAGTGAACTTTTCCCTGCTGTCACTTTCCTGGCTTTCCTGCTTGTTTGTGCTAGCCCAATAACAAATAGGCTATGAAGTTATATAATTTCTGCTGTCCTTTTCAGGTACTTATCCAGTTTCTTGTACTTTGTGTAGCCTGATTAAAAAAAAAATAATAAAAAAACAAACTTGAGTTTTTGAAAACTCATTTAATCCATCCCAGTCACATTTTCCATAATTTTTCTTTAATTTGCACTGATGACATGAGTTTTTGGCACCATTATTAAGTGATAATGAGACTCGGACAGTTTTTTATTTGATAACTTTTTTGTTTGATCTTAACTTCCTATACTTCTCTATCTCAGCAGTAATGGATTCTACCGTTTTGAGCACAAAGAAAAGGGAAAAAAACCTCTCAGCAGTGTAATTCATGATGTTGTTAACCGTGTCTTTGCTCAGTAGTTGTATACAATAGTTGTAATACTGATTTTCACTTCAGTTTAATACACCTCCTGATATGCTTTATTCCAAGGGATTATGAGAAGTTCGAGGTTTTTTTCTATCATGTCCTAAAAYTTATCAATATCTTGCCCAGTACAGTGTCAAGGTGAGGGGGCTATATTTTTTTTTAAATGCAGGTGACACACAAGTCGCAAGAGTGACATTTGACATCATGTTTTTGAAAATAGTCAAAAATAAAAGTTGTCTCAAGCCTAGAAATCCTTATTTCAGTTGCACAAAAATCTTATAATGGTTAGAAAATAGAATTAAAAAGTATTGTTTTCTTAAGGCTCCTTTTGGTTCTCAAAGCCAGGAATGGTTTTGGTTAAATGAGAGGAAAGTCTACAGGATTCAAAATTAAAAGTACAGTATTAACACCACAACCCTTCAACTATTTCTTTACTGTTTGGTTTTTCATAACAAATTTCAGTTCTAGTTCTGGACATGCCATCAGTCACATCAGGAGCTTTGTCTTTAGTTTGTAGCACAGATGTGAACTGCAAAACAAGAGCGTGTCTGTGGAAATACCTTCAAAGCTAAAAGTGGAAAGGGTGAACTTTTATATGAATGAACTTGTAATACATATATTTTTCAAATGCTTGCTAGTTTGATCTATATTATTGTTGTAATATTTTACTCTGCGCTTTCTTTTGACAAATATTTGCCCTCAATATTAAACTGCATTTCATCTTTACCCCCTGTTAAGGCAAAAGTTCTGGTTTTTCTTTGCAGTCTTAAGCAAATAGAAATAGTCAACAAAAATAGTAAATTCACTGGATACTATCTAACCCCACTTTATCTTCCATATTTGTGAGTAGATTTATTACTGTTTCTTTGACCTGTGAGCAATTGAGTTAACAAGAGATGATTCAACATTATCAGTAACTTTTACAGATTTCCATGGAAATAAAGGGCTTGAAGTGTACTGCATTAACAGACTCAAGGACAAAATAGGCCCTTCCTCTTATCGGTGGGAAAATCTAAAATTGGTGTGATTTACTTTGGAGCAGGGCACATATGCTACAAAAGAAATTGTAAGACTTTCTATTACGAAGGGTGTGCAGCTTATAATATAATTTGAGGTACTGAACTTGGAATTACAAAGAGTTCTGTATTAACCCTGCATTGCAGCTGCTATTGTAAGTAGTTCAGCAATGGTTAGTTAAGTATAAATGCATAGAAATGGGAGCTCTGTTAAAATGTGTGCATAATCTAACATAGAAAATGTTTTGTGAATAAAAGTAGGGGTAGTATTAGTATAATGAACAGAGAATAGGTGTCCTCATATTTCCAGATAATCCATATTCATCTTGGATTTGTAGTGGTGGTATAATTCAGACATACTGCTACATATTCTGTAAAACCATATCTGAGCTTCTAACAATGTTATTTGAATTGATAAGCCTCGCTGACCACAGCTGTTGTACTTCACATGATGCTGAGAGGATTTTGGATAAGGTACTGGAATGTCTTCTGTCATTTCTTAGTTGGATCTCCTGTTCAGCTTCTTCCAAGGTCAGAAGAAGATGACTCAATGTTGCATATACTGCAAAGAGCACAGAGGTGTTTGTGCTGTGAGCCTATTTTCTGACAATTTTTTGCTTTTCAAAAGCTTTGGATTTAGAATACTACCACTTTGCGCTGCCAAGTATAGAGACTCATCAGACAAAGCAATATTCTAAATACTTCTTTTCTTTACATCTAAATACTTCTTCTATAAGTAGCCTCCTGGTCTTGCTTAAGCAGACTATTGCCCTCTTGTTGCATGGTCTTTCAGCTACTGGGAATTTACAGGTCTCTACCTTTTTTTTTTTTTTTCAAATGGGATGGTTCTTTTTTTCTTGTGTTCTATTATTTGTTTGGTTTGTTGTTATGAAAAACTTGGTAAAATAAAATGATTTTTCTGTGTTAATATTCTACAGTTACAGTGCCTCTGGACACTGGCAAATTGCACTAGTTGGTCTGCTCTGGCAATCACATAGGTTTCTTTGCCACTGCATCACCATGTGTGTAGTTTTCTGTCTGTCACTAATAATATGGTGTTTTAGCATTATATTTTTTCCTAGATAAATCTCTTCTGTAGGAATGTTAAAATATTAAGGTTCAAATGCTAATCAAGACTCAATCTAGTGTTGTCTCTTTGTCAAAATTTCTCATGTGCTTTTTTTACTGGGATTTGATATGTCCATAATCCATGCTTTAGGCTAGAATTAAGCATGCTTTTTTTAACTCTGTAATTTAATGAATGAAGCCCTTTGGAACTGTGTACATAATAGTTGGTTGCTCAAACTAATCACTGATGGAAGGCAACTGAGAAGAGTTCAGTTATAGCAGCATTATTTTGTCTGAGGCATCAACACAGAGAATGAAATGAGTTTTGCCTTTCTTAAAATCACAAAGTAAGAAGAAGGATTATTTAGGTAAATGTTCAGCATATAGCCTGCTGAGTTTCTGCTGGTGCATTGCAATGCAT
The DNA here is from genome assembly GCA_003546035.1 of Mixornis gularis. Classification (NCBI taxonomy): domain Eukaryota; kingdom Metazoa; phylum Chordata; class Aves; order Passeriformes; family Timaliidae; genus Mixornis; species Mixornis gularis. The sequence continues at coordinate 1,305,173 of QVAJ01000008.1, forward strand.
AGATATTTTGTCTCATGATAATATAAAAAAGATGTAAAAACATTGTGTTTGCCTAGGCAACAAAATTAGATTTTTAAATAAACTTCAGATGAAGTGAGATTTATCTGTTAGAAGAAGTTTGAGTCTACTTATTGTAAGTAAAGGGTTCTTCAAACTGAGAATAGGCCCAGATCAAATTACAATGCTTTGAACTTAAAATACCAGTTACTACAAAAATCTTCCATAATCCTTCAGCACTGTAATACATGTACAAATATATCTATAATTAAAAAAAAAAAGGCTTTTTGAAAATAGAGGTTTGTATAAAGACTTATGGAGTATGGGAGATTTACTCTTGGAGATTAATACTCTAAAAAAAAATCTAGAGGAGAACTTTGGTTAAAATCAATAAGACCTCTTCCATATTTTGTATCTTAATATCTTTTTTTTATTTTTATTTTTTTTTTTGGTACATTAAGGTAAAGAATTTGCTCTATTTAAAAATCCCGTAGCCCATATTCCACTGTGAAGATACTCTTATTTGTCTGTTACTGATTTGAAGAGCGGCTAAAGGGATTACTAATTTAAGTATCTTAAAACTTCTGTATTTTTTATTTAGATCACAAGTGGAAGGATGATTAAGGTATTTACCTGCTAGAATTGAACCATGTTAATTGGGGGCATTTGATTAAAATCTTGGATTTGAAATAGAATAGGTGATTTATAATAATGATTTATACTTGCTTAGAGGCAGGTATACTGACACTCTATTATTTGAAATGTTAGTCATTGTGCCCCAAGTGGAAATGCTGGACTTTCTCCTTCTGGTTCTTGTTATCTGAAGGTCATTTGAAACATGTTTATCCACCAAGTGGTGGAAGAAACAAGTTTGAGTTGAAGCCCATAGAAAATAAATGAAAGGAAGAAATTCCTGTGAAACTTTGGGATTTTGAATTAATGTAATTGAACTTTAATTCCTAGATGAGAATTTGATCTCTGAGCTGGTTCTTAGGATCTATAGTCATAGAAGATCCAAATTTTTGAGTTTCTAAGGTTTTTGGTTTTTTTTGGCTCTGACTCCAAGCAAGCCTGAACTGGTTTGTGTGCGTAAATCCAACTTTGTGAGACATGTCCCARCCTTTAGCATGACTGTTCTTGAGATAATTTTTTTTATAAAGACCCTAAGAGAGATAATTCTCTCTGTAATGATTTTCATCTTCAGTTGACATTCTTCCTTAACAAGGCAACATATCTAAAGCCTAAATTAATTTCCTTATCTCGGTGTGTCTGTGTTAATCCTGCAGACAAGACATTCAGGGCACTGTAATGGCTTTCCTGTACAGAAATCTGATCAGGAAAAAAAAGAGTCTTGAGAGAAGAATTTTCTCTTTTCTATACAGTGAGTATTCTACTGATTTCAAAGAGAACACAAAGTAATGCTTGAAATGATTGAATCTGGAAATAGAAAAAAAAAATCACCTACCCTCAGGCAGTTCTTGCATTCTTAATATATTAAAATGAAAGTGTATGGAGAGCAGGACTACAGAAACTTGAAAAAGATACTTGTTTACTTTTTCTCAGTTGTTTTTAAAATAGTTTTAGCCTTGACATTCACTGTTAAAAGAGAAAGAAGCTGTATTATCATAATCTTCAGAGAGGATGGTGGGGTTATTCTGTTTTTGGTCTTTCTGGAATTACTTGCTTTGCAAATAGGGAAAAAAGCCTGTTTTTAAATTACTATAAAATTCTATTGTTGTGGGTGATTTCCAGTGGCTTCATTGAAACAATATAGCTTGAATGACCTTGATTCAGCTGCAGATATTGAAGTTTAAATATAATTTTTGGGAAGTTTGAATGGCAAATGGCAGTCACTGATGGGGTACTTACAAAAAAGAAAGTTAAACTAAAGGAGGAAGGCATTAGGGGGCGGCACTTTCTCTGTTTTCCTCTAATATTTTTTTCCCCATTTCCATCTATTAGTTTTTAAACTGGTGCTTAAGGAGTAGTGGGTTTCATGGCAGTTACTTTCTGAAAGCTTGGTGTAAAAAAACAGGGGTAAATGAATGCCACAAGAGAATCTTGGCATAAAAATTTGAACATGAATTTCATTTTTGGTAGATCTAGTAAGTAATTGTTTTATAAAATGATTACAGGATAATTTCTGCCACAATTTCCATCTGGAATCCAACTAAGAGTGAAATGTTTTGTTAGAGTGGTTATGGAATTACTTTCAAAGAGGATGCATTCCATTTTCCTTCTAGTCTACTTCAGTTTGTTGGGGGAATTTTTCTTTTGTATAGCGTCTTGCAGGAAGCAGGTTGTACATTATCTTCCGCTGGTTCTGATTCCTCCACTTATCATAAAATGTATTGATACATTATTTAGTGCAAGAGTATCAATGTAGGGAAAAAATGCTTTGAATTAATGAGGTTTGTATCAGTAAAGTGTATTATATCTTGTGTGAACAGTATTTTTGAGATGTGATCTGTAGGCATTGCTCTGCCAAACAGCTTAAGTCACTCCATAAAAAATCAGCCTGGAATAAGGGGAAGCAATGTGAGCCATAACTAAAGCAATCCTCTGAATGTGAGTGGAGGGAGGGCTTAAAGAGCAAATGGAAGTGGTTTTTTAGTAACCCACAGTGTGTTTTAAAGGCATACAGTGTTAAGCAGAGAGAAAAGAGTGTGAATCACTTGTACTGTGTGAAATAAACTGGCTGTGGAGCAAATGGACTGATGCTCTTGAAACTCCTTGTTAATCACCAAGCAGCAAGGGAATAAAGCTTGTGGGCAAGGATAATTGCTCTCTGGTATGTTGTCTGGCCATTTTTTCCCCTTCATGAAAATAGGGCTTGTTTGCACTCTGGAAATGTGCTTGACTGTGCTATGCTATGAGTACATAGCTTTCCTTAAATAAATAGAGAACTTTCAAGAATTTTCAAAGAAGTTATAAATATTTAATATTTTTACTGTAATATTTTTACATGATTAAGACTTCAGCATTGGAACCAAAGATGTCTCTTGTCGCAGAGTCACTTAAATGTAATGGTGGATTTAATAAAAATAGTTGTCGCTGCCCAAAATGGAATATCATCAATCATGTTGAATTTGAGTACATTAAGGCCATATGAAGTGGTTCTTGGTATTTTTTTAAGCAAAGCCTGCATGCAGCTGTGAGCATGACGAAAAATTGCTTTTGCTCTTGTGTATTTGCTGAATGCCTTCTGCAAGAATCACTGTCAAATGACGTCTGAAATACAATCAAATTTCTCCATTACTCACCATTATAATACTTACACAGTTTAAATGAGAGTAATTGAAATCCCTCATTACAATAATGTTTTGCTGTGACGGCCTCCCTGACTTTCGCACAACCATGACTCCAGAGCTGCAATGGACAAACAGCAATCAGTAATCTGCCTTCCTGCTCGGCTGTATAGCATTGCTGGTGCTCAAGGCAAGACAATTAAAGCTACTGCAAACTGTAATTTGCTGCCCTTTTTCTTAATTTTTCCAGTCAGAAATCATCATGGGTCCTTTGTGTTCTCCATGGTCAGATTTCACGTGTAAGTGCACACGTGTAGTTACAGTGTGCATAGAGTATATGCTTGGACCCAGATGCTGAAAAGCAGTCAGGGGATTAAAAATTTTGCAAGCAGCAATGACTCAGTTGTGGAAAATACAGGATTGAAAACTGCATTAAATGCTGGAGAAGAAAAAACAAACAAAACACAACAGAAAATTGACCAACTTTCTTCAATCAGTGTGTGYGGGGAGCAAACATAGACAAGACACATTCTGAATAATTCTTTAAATAATGCTGTTTAAAGCTATTGCTGTACAGGAAGGTGTCCTAATTAGAAGAAATATCTCCATGAAGGATAGTGTAGAAAAAGGACTGAAACAGTTCTTGGATTGTTTGCATGCAAATTGCATTTTTTTAAGTGATGAAACATCCTAATTTTTTGGGAATCTCTTAAGAGTGACAGAAAAGCTAGACTTGCAACTTTAACTACACAAGTGAGTGTAGAGAGAATATTTTTTTGACTACTATGCCCTTTATAATAGAGGTTCTGTATAATAGAGAAATCTAAAAAAATCTGCTGCCACCTTAATTCTCATAAAAATGATTGTATTTGTTTGGCAGTTTCAGAACTCACACATGATAAATCTGAAGTTTAAATTTGCTTTTTCTATGAAAGAGTAGCTTCTATTCAAAGTTTCTGCTTGTATTTTAATTGAACTGAGAAATCACTAAGCACTGACACCATGTATCTTTGCCTGGCTGAAGGGACTGGGTGGAACTTGTGGTAACGAGTGAGGAGGGGTGACTGGAATGAAAAAGGGGAAAAGAGGAACAGTGAGGAGGTAAAGCAAGGTGTTTAAAGAGAAGTGAGCCTGACAGTGAAGTTGGGCCTGGCAAAGGTATTTGGAGGAGAAAGTTGTTTTTCCCTGAATATTTACATGTAATTTTCTTGTTTCTCAATAATTAAATCAGTATTTAATTTCAGCTTTTGTTATTTGGCAATGAATGAACTTAAATGCCCTGAACTGAGTCTGTTTTGCCTGCAGCAGTAACTGGTGAGTGAATTCACTGTCTATTTTAATGCATCAGTTTTCTCACTCTTGTACTTTCAGTTTTCTGCCCTGTCCCATGGGGGGTGAACCTGCCCATGGATGGGGCTTGTTTGCCAGCCATGTCAACCCACAACCCTCAAACTTAGTAAATGTAGCTAAATAAAAGTGTAATCCAAATCAAAATGGGTGTTGGTTAGTGCTCTGTCCTTGGCTCTTCTATTTTAACTTTGAATTTTTGTCGTTCAGGTGATAATTCAGGATTTATTTGGCCTCTAAAAGGTGAACCAATCTTGTCTTCCCCATCCCTGAAGGAAGTTATCTTACAGGTGTGATGGCTGCCAGTGCCTGCGCTATTTGTAATTGACTAATTGACAAATTTGAAATAGAATAGGTGATTTATAATAATGATTTATACTTGCTTAGAGGCAGGTATACTAACACCCTATTATTTGAAATGTTAGTCATTGTGCCCCAAGTGGAAATGCTGGACTTTCTCCTTCTGGTTCTTGTTATCTGAAGGTCATTTGAAACATGTTTATCCACCTAAGCCTCCTAAGGTCAAGAAATACAAAACCAGCATTGTTGCACCTGGGACCGAAGTCAGAAACACATTTATAACTCAATTTTGTATAGCTGTGAAGGTGTTTGCTTTCTCAGTGTCTGCATGACCTCCAAGACCATAATAGTATAAGATCTGTTTAAGTGACTTACACTGAATATAATGAGGAAATGGTGTCAGTGTGGCCTCCAGGAACATAACTGTCCTATAGAAAAAAAAGCATCAAGATTAATATTTATAAACTGATGTATTAGCTATTCCTGCTTGTAAAGGGTGAAAGGTGATTGCTGACAGGAGCAAACTTCCAGAAAGTTCCCCTAAAATCTAGTGGAATTCCATGAGTTGCAGTCTGAGGATTTAGAAAGACTTCATAAAGTTCAGATGCATTGCTGCTCTATGGACTCTACAGTAATTGCATATTCACTCTCCCATTGTCACTGATTGATAGTGTTTTATTAATCAAGGGGGTTTTGCATGTTTATTAAAAGAAAGGATTCTGTTGTGAAATGAAAACTAGAATTGAAGAGATGTTTTTAAGGAGAAATCACATGCAAAGGAAACACACAGCATTAGAATATTAGTAATATTCATTGAATTCTACTCAATCATAAATAATTTTTATGGAGACGATATCCAGGATGGCACAGGAGAACTCCATCATGCCTTTCCCAGCTTACATGTGCTTCTTCTAGTATTATTTTTTGTCTGTAGCTTATTCTATGAATAATTTTTACTGTATGCATAAATGCATGTTATACCTTTTCTGTGCTTAGTATTCTGTGGTTTTGATTATTTTTCTATAAATTATAAAACTTCACTTGTCTTAAAACAGGTTCTGGGAATTAAATATTAGGAATGGAAAAAATATAAGGAATCTTTTCAGTGTATCTGTTGTGTGTTCTTATGTGCTTTGGCATTAGTATTCAGAATTACTACATAAAAAGTTAAAAATAAATATTTGGCATATTTGACCTCTGAAATTCAGATTGATCTCATCTCTTTTGACCTTCAGTGTTGTGAACTGTATATTTGTATAGGTGAAGCCTTATTGACAGTGGCTTTAGTTCAATGAGCTGAGACAAGTATTTCTCCTGCATTAGGAATGCACAATTTACCTTTAACTTTAGAAAGCAACAGTCGTTCAAATAATGCAAAGAACACTGGGAGTGCTTGCCTGAGTAACCTTTTATTTCTCTTTCTTGCATATGATGTGGACAAACGCAAAGAGATACTTCTCTATTTTTAAAATTGATAGCTAGGAAATTCCTCTTTCTAAACTGGAGCAGTCTTGGATGCTAAGTGTGTTACATGAGTGAAAAATATTTTGATGAAAAGTTAATTAGCAGGTCTGAATGTTTTGCAGTTTTTTAATTCTTTGGCAGTGATACTTTCCATTTAAAATTGGAAGATAATTTCTTTTTTCTTTAAAAAGTAATGCTAGGCGTAATACAACTTTCACAAAATTTTAGATGGCTAATAAAAAGTACTACTGCTTAATATAAAATAATATCCTGAAATGAAAACCTCATGGAATTGCCTTTAGAAACGTTTTTCTAGCAGAAAATCTTTTCTGAGCTGAATCTCTCCATGAAATTAATGCAGCAGAAGGATGTTGTTTTCCAAGGAGAATTCCTTTGTATCTACAGATACTCAGTATCAATCACATTTCCTTTCCTCTTCCAGCACTTCAATTTAACAGCATTTCACTTAACCGATCATTTAAGTCAAACAATTTAGCAAAGGATTCATATAGGTTAAGTATTTACTATAGCACAACTGTAACTTCCAAGCCTAATTTGCAAATCTGGAGTAGTGCATAGGACTCCAGGAGAGCAGCATTCCTATCATTTGATACAACACATGCACATTTGCATGCACACAGACAAAAAGAGTCTCTATGAGGTGTCCATGAGAAGTTCTGCTCAAATTTAGTGAAATACTCTCTTTGGACGTCTTTACATCCTTTTGGTCGGTGTTGGGGGCGCTTCAGCCCTGGATCCCTCATGATTTGGTGATCCTCCTTGAGTAGTCCTCTAGCTGTGAGAGGCGACACACTCAGAGGGAGATGCTGGTGACAATGATCTTCTAAAATTCATGATGTTTGGGAAAAGCTCCCTATGACTGGAAAAATGTAAAATGTCGTAGCTATCTTCAGAAAGGAGAAGGAAGGTGATCCAGGAATCCAGAGTCTCCTCTGCCTCTGTCATCAAGAAGATTATGGAACCAGCTCTCCCAGAAACTGTCCACATGCATGGAGAATCAACAAGTGATTGGGAACACTACATGTGGACATTCTCCTCTGATCAGATGGATAGTGCTGGGGATAAGAGGAAATCAATGATTATTTCTTACCTTGATTCCAGCAAGACCTTTCATAGTATCCTCAAAGCCAAAGCAGTGAGATGTGGGTAGAAAACTGGCTAGATTCCTGGTTTAAAAAGGTTGTGATCAGTGGTACAAAATCCAGCAGGTGGCTGGTGTGGCTGTGATCCTCAGGGGTGGAGAGGGGGGCCRATAATATTCTGGTGTCTTAAGGTCATTACCTGAGTGATGGGAGGAGCTGCACTGCAGCAAGTCTGCAGATAATTCCCGTGTGAACATGAGTCAGCAGGTGTCACTTGCAGCTGTGAAGTCCAACAACATGCTCAGCTGCAAGACTGAGAATGTTTCTTGCAGTGTGAGGGAAGTGATTGTTCACTTGTGCTCAGAGTTTGAGTCCCATTCTTGCGTTCTGTGCCCTGTTTCCTGTAGCTGGTCATGGTCACAGACCATTTCAGTGTGGGAAGCTGTACTGAATACAAATTCAAATAAGTCATTTAGACGTTCAGTAATTGCCTTGTTGTCTTTGCGTGCTCCTGCTGTGCTGATCCTTTCATTCTGCAAAGCCTCTAGGAGGGATATGTCTCTGGAGATGTGTGAGGGAAGATTTATTAGTGGTTTTCATGTGTTTTGCTGGTTGTTTGTCCTGAGCCAGTCTTTCTGGGTTTGGTTTGTTTTTTTTNTTTTTTCTTTGCACTAAGCCTGCCAGAATTTATTGTCCTTTCTGTTTTCTCCATTTGGACATGATATGAACTTCTTGAATTATATTTGGGTAACTGCTCTTCAGCCCTCTTGACTTGCTTTTATTTAAGTCTTCATTGCTCGCTTTCATCTCCACTTTTTAAGGCGATGCTGCTGGCTCCCTTGTGATTAAACCCTGCTCTGCTTTTGGATTGTTTCTCTTGAATCTCAGTCTGGCAAGTGATAAATGGACACTGTGCTGTCTGTGTGGCAGGAGTTATGAGCTGGAAGGAAACTTTAAACTTTGTTTCTTTAGCAGTTCTTTGTAGTCTAGGCTACTGAATCTTCTACAGTAATTTCTCTCTTTCTCTCTCTGAAATTGTTCTCTTGCCTCTCTTCTGCTTGCTAGCTTAATGAGATCCAGTAATTAATGTTTTATCCCCTCTCAAATATTTTTAATCTGTCCCTTTTTGGAGGGGCGGGGTTTAAATATTTTTAAAGAAGTGTAATTGTAATTACCTTAAATGCAGAAATTTTGTTTGTTTCTAAAAACTTATGAATTAAATTTCTAAGATACGTAAAGGCAGGCTGATTTTTGCTGCCTGTCTTTTCACCTGTCTTACCTTTGACAGTCTCTGTAGAGTCAGGTTTTTTCTTTTACCCTGAGCCACTGAAAGTATAAGGTGATCCTCCTAAATTGATGTAATAGCACTAATGAGAATATCACCAGGGTTAGAAAAAGCTCAGGCTCTAATTAATATGTTGGAAGATCTTCACCTTATGCTGAGAGTTAAGGAATTGCCATGGGTTTGCACTTCATTAGTACAAGATTTCATGCTGCCATGTGCTGATTAAGAATTAGAAGGGGAAATCCTCTGTTGGTCATCCATTACAGTGCTGGAAGACTCTGTGTCTCTCCCAGTGGTAATTCTAACATCAGTGAAAAGCTGAATCCARCTCCAAGTAGCAGGACACAGCATTTCAAATGGCACTGACCTCAATCTTTCCTTGTGTACACCCTGCAGAGAGCACAGCCATCAGTCAGTGTTTATCAAGGTGAAATAGATCAGATGCAGTAGTAGGTGGTGAAAGCAGATTGGAAGATCTTGTTCATGTCATGAYGGTCTGATGTCAAGTGTCTTGTACCAGCTTGGCAGGTAGAATTTCTCAGTTTCCAAGAATCATTCTTTCAAATCCACCCTTCTCTTGAGGTTTATTCAGAAAAAAAAATCCCTGATTTTTACCAGCCTCACTGAAAGTAATAGGTACTTTTCTGATATAGAAGGAATTGAGAGAGTGTTCTTGCTCTGAAGTCAAGAACACATTTTGTCAAGAACATGATTTTTTTGAGAAGAAAGTTGAGGATTTCAGACTTTGGGAAAAAWCCATGACTAGGCCTGACTTCTAAATTATGCCTGAAAACTTAGGGAAAGATGCTTTCAAATATCAAAAGTACCAAAAATGTGGGAAACAGTGGGATTTTCATTAGAAGTTGCAATTTAACTATTACACAGGGTTTTAGTGTATCATTTTAGTATCCTATTCCTTCTGTGTAATGATATTACAATTATGGTTTCTTGGTTTTGTTTTAAGGAACTAATTTTCCTAAATTGAATGAATARTTAGCTGTGCTCTTATTGGATTACRAAATGCATTAAAATATTAATTAAACCTTGCAAAAATCCCTGTGAGGACTGTACCCATGCATTGTCATTCTTTCACAGATGGTAAATGCAGTTAATATTTCTCCAGTAGTGCTAGAGAACTTTTGTGTCCAGGAGTCTGTCCAGTTCTGTTAATTTGTTTTTTCAGCTAAAGCCTATCATTACTGAGATAGCTGTGAAGTGGAAAAAACCATTCTGGATTGTAATAGGCAGTTATACCTACATACTTCTAACTTTGCATCACATTTGGCTAATATGTTGCTCTGAATTCAAGACCATTTATTTCCAACTTCAGAGGAGTTTAGTTTTGGTCATGGATGAGCTACTTGCAATCCAATTSCTGCTTTTCTGAAACATGGGCTGTTTAGCTGTGTGGAATCAAACTGCTTGATACATGATTTAATAAAACAGAGTGGTGGCTGATCCAGTCAGCCAGCCTTTCAATTAAAATTGTAGCTTAAATTTGCTTAGAAATAAGTATCAGAGGATGGACAACTTTTAGCATTTAAAATGGAATATATTATTTGATATGCATTCTTGAAATGCCTAAATGATTTGAAAATTAACTTTAAAGTATGAGATATTCACATGAAAGTTGCCAAGAAATCTGTGATCAAGCTGTTTACTCTAATGTTTAGTATTGCTTTAAATCAGGCTCTTCAGAATATTTCCTGAGTGTGGACAGATTTAATTTGGAGTTTGATTTACGTTGATTCTGATTCTATTTGCATATTATAGTSATGTGCAACTAATAGAGGTGCATATTACTTTATATGTTGATGATAAATACAGTAAASCAGCTATCATAAGGCAACAGTACATAAGCATATGGTTCTTGTCCACGAATTCTAAGTTTTTATAGGACCTAGTTCTTTAATCTACTGTGTGGCTTTCTGTGAGTGTTAAGTATAGATAATAGTCACTAGTACCTGAGTTAAGTTGCTCTCTACCTGTTGTGAAGAAGGAATGTGTCTTATACTGGAGCTTTGCACATTGTCTGAAGGTGCTCAGCATCACTGAAAACCAAGGTGTTGTTTTACTTTAAGTCCTACAGTTTGGGTCCTTGTAGCTGTGTTTGAGTGGTGTGCCGTAAGAGCTGCTCCAGGTGAGGTGCTGCTCATGTCACATCTGCTCATCTCATGCTGTCCCTCTCCTGGCAGTCAGCACAAGGAGAAGGATGGGCTCTGGCTCTGTTACCTCTGCTTAGAACAGAGACTYGCACTGCCTCATCACATCTTGTATTTCACTGTCGTTGCTGCTGTGATGTGGAGCATAAGAAAACAAAGCACTCTGTCAAATGCACCCTGCTCTCAATGGGCAGATGCTCACTCAGTATTATGAAAAGGTGTCCCTTTTTGGAAGAGACTCTAGGCTGCTCTGAGGTGTCAGAGGTAAGTGGAAAATCGATGGGTACAGGCTGCTCCCTGAAGGCACTCATCTCTCTCAGCTGTACRGGCTGTGAGCATGGCATGGAAGAGCATCCATCCTGTTAAATACAGACTGACAGTGGTAGCAAGGTTACCATAGTTAATTTGCTACCAGATATATCAAAGTTCATGTACATTTGCTTGTGCCGTGGTTTTGTATTGCAAGTATTCCACTGGGAAATGTTGGATGAAATTGGTATTGGATAGTTTGATGTGATAAATTAAAACAAGGAACTGCAGAATTACTCTGCCATGAGCTATAGTGACTTGTGTGATGTTTAAGTCTTTCCTTCACGGTGTGTTCATCACCTTTCTCCAGTACAATTTTACTGTATAATCAGCTATCACTCCCCTGACAAGTATTAGTCTGTTAGAAACTTATCATAGGCTGACGAGTGCCAGAATTCACATTTCTGTTACTGAAACAATCAGACACTTGGCTTCAGTGGCTGAAATACTGTATAACACATTATTCTGACCTACAGCTTGGCGTGGAAATTGTTTTTAATTGTTCAGCTTCATATCAACATGTAGTTTTAAATATGACTCTTGATGATGTTTCCTGACTTTGGCTTTTTTGTTTAGTTGTAGTAAAAGAATAATCAGGTTTTGTGCTGCTCATTCCTAACGCTGAGTGAATGTAGTCTCTCTGTTTTGTTTCATGCCAGAAAACACCCTGGCAAAAATACACTAAGTTAATTAAGAAAAACAAAAAAACCCCAAAAAACCACAAAAACCAACCAAACAAAAACCCCCTTAACCAGTTGTGTAAGTATAATTCATTTTACTAGTGTGTGTTAATATTTTGGGAAAATGCCAACCATTAACTGTATGAAGCTTACTTTGCATAATCTATTGTGTGTGTAAGGCTTATATATATGACATGCTTAAAGATAGGTTCTTCTACAGTTTCCTTTCTAAGCCCTTTAGAAATAGTAAAACAAAGATGGTAGTCTGGTTTAATTATGACTTAAGTAAAGAAAAAAATTAGCACTTTTTTGTGCTATTTTTTTTCTGCTAGTTTTGTTAAAACTTAAGGGTTTTTAGGGTGACTGTCAAACCTTCTTTTACGTGTTTCTAGATCTCTCTATGTATGTCCCAAACTGTCTTACTGAAAAGAAACCAAAGCATTTTAGGATTTATTTGTATTTTGATTTGTGCCCTTGTAATGTATACAGTGGCATGATACTTCACAGTTATGTTTTTTGCTTTTTTTGGTGATTATTGCAACTAATGAAAGGCTACATTCAAAATGGAGGAAAGAATTAAATTATTAATTTTTATTAGCATTTTACACAGCTCCATGATGTGAGACTTGGCTCTTTGGACTAAAATTAGAATGTAAAACTAAAGGAGAGATTAATTTCTTTAGGGTCATGGAGCTGTGTGTGCCTAGAGGGCCGTAACACAAACCTCTATAATGGCTTTTTGGGCAGAGCCTAATAAAGGAAGAAATTGCAGTGARGATCTTATGCCAAGAACCTCCAGTCTGCTGAATATAAATAGGCATTTTTTGTATTGAACTACAGCAGCAGAAATACTCAAGWAGGAGTTTGCTTTTGTGCAAACAAAGGTACTTAGTCTGTGTGGAACCTGTTCCTTTTGTTTCATAGTGGCTTTGAAACTCAGTAGGTTTCCTTGTCTTAGGGCTGTTTATAAATGCAAGATGTAAGTTCTCTCTGAAAAAGCTGCCACCAACCTCTTTAGGACTATATTGGCTTTATTTTTTTATCAAGGGACTTGCTTGTCGATTACAAGAAAATGAAAAATTAGGCTACTTCCTCCAGCAGAGCAGCTAGTGTACTGCAGAGTTTCCTCTTTTCCACAAGGCTCTTTGCCATTCTGGTTTAGTTACCTTTCTTTAATTTTCTGTATTGTAAAATTAAAAGAAAGCATTACTTCAACAATCAGTAGTATTCTTATGGAATTCTTTATAAATCTGTAGGAGGATATAAACTCAGAGTGATGCTGTTTTTGTTGGCTGTTTAACTCAGCAAAWTAGCTTTGGTGCATAATTCCATAGGGGTATATACCTCCTATCACAAGCTGGATTTGAAGAAACAAGAACTTAGTATGGTGATTTATTGAACATAACCACTTCTCATAGAACATGGGAAAGCTGCAGTGCTGAAATTGCTTTAGAACAGTTCTTCCACACTCCTGCTCATTACAAAACAATTATGAAACAGGTCCATCAGGTGCCATTTTAAAATATCAGCATCTGCCATCAAACGTGTTTACAGTAGTTTAACACTTCACTATGTTTAAATAATTGAATGTGCAACAGAAATAATTGCATTCATATTCACTCACACAGAATTGCAATAGAAATAATGCACAATGCAATTGGGAAAAAAATGATGGTGCACCAGAGGAAGAAATAAAATCTTTGTTGGATACCCAAAAAATGAGATTATGCTCCTATCTGGCAATTTCAGTCGTTACAGCACTTCTATGCTSTGTTTGGAGACAAGATAAATAAATAAAACTTTATTTGCATACCAGTAACTTTTATGAAATGTTTGTCTTAGAGAAAGTACACTTTTTTGAAAAGAAATTTGTTTGCTTTGATCAGTAGCTTAATGATAGCTGGTTTTAAATTGGTAAATTYGCATTAGGCAAGTGGAATCATGAGTATAATGTTCCAGTTGTAATCTGGTTTGATGTTTTTCTTATTGCAGTCAGGAGCTGGGCAGCAGTGGTGAACATAGGGAAGGTTTCACAGCATTTAAGTCAGTCAGCTCTGAAACAATCTCTTTCCGTCCTCCTCTCTATTATTCCACAGTGAAATGGTTCAGAGAGCTTAACTGGTTGATAAATATTTTTTCTGGTTTTGGTTTGGGTTTTATTTTGCATTKGTTTTATTATGGCTTAACTTAGAATCTCCTCTTTGTGAACTGAGATAAACGTGCTAGTGCATTCTCAAAGCAAAGAGGTAGGATAGTGCAACATCTGAAAGGGAGGAACAGCAAAAACTGTCCTGGCTTCCTTCCCTGAGCTAAGGCTTAAAGATAAAACTGTTGTGAAACTGCATGCAAAGTTTAAAAATACTCAGCCTGTCAGTTTACTTCCCCCCAATAGATGTACAGAATGTTTCTTACTCAGAATGAAAGCTGTAGATTAGGAGAATATTTTCTTGACTTTTCCTGTTGCAAGAGGTGCTTACTAATATCTACTTTGAAGTCAATGCATGACTTGTTTACTCTTAATTCCTTGGATCATAGAGACAAACTGTCCACATCAGTGTGCTTTATCAGTCTTGATTTTTCCTCTTAAATATATTTTAGCAAATACWTGTTAGAATATAATCAGTACTGTTAGCCACTCTATCACTGTATAGTGCCCAGAATAATATATAAATGTTTTGGTATTTCCATAGATTTTGTGTGTTGGCAATATGCTGAAATTTTTGTGTTTTATATCACAGCAGTTATTTTGTAGATTCACAGACTGTGTGGTCAAACTGAAATATTATATTAACATGGTCTGACTCTGTGTACACTGTGGATGAAAGAACTTTATTTAGTGGCTTACTGGTGAAGCCATCTTTCACTGGACCTATTGTTTGGGTTTTAAGGATTACCTATCAGGTGTACAGGTATGGGTACCTCTGAAACCTTATTAGAAAACTAAATGGCTAATTTTTTCTGTTAAAGACCTATGGATTAAACTGTTTCACGGAGGCTGCTGTGATTTTTATGTAATGCTTCATTTTCTCAAAACATTATTCAGAATTAAACCAGATGCCATCCAAGGTGTGAATGAATTTTAATGTTTGTAAGGAGCATTATCAATGTACTCTCAGGTACATATTATCTGTTCAGAAAATGTTTCATGTTGTTCATCAGTATAAACTCTGATTGTTCCTATAAGAGGGAAATTACCATTCCCTAATTATTTTTTTTATTACTCTTAAAATCTGAAGCCGTTTGGGTACTGCTGTGATTCTTTTGGCTGCCTCTGTTTATTGTGCTCTTGCCCTGTGGTTATATCAATCCTTTCTAAGCAGTTGAGCTGGTGCTCGATGCTCCCTGCTCAGCAGTTCTAGATAAGATGTTTAGGGGAAGCTGATAGCAATCAACCTCTGGCTGCTCTTTTGGAACTGACAGAGGCACAAGCCTGCAGCAGAGGTTGGCACAAGCTAACCCACACCAGCTCCCAGATGCTCTCTGGAAAAGTTGTGCCCTGAAGAATAGCCTGGGGAACAGGTGARGACGATAACTCTGTCACAGGAGGCATCAGAGGCAGATACTCCTCAGCCAGGGTGAAGAAAAGGAGGTGATATTTCCTGGAGAGTGTCTCTCACAGGAGTTAGAGGCATTCCTCTGCAAACCTGACCATGTCTTGAGAGGTTTGTTGCTTGCCAGCCGCTTGGATCCTAGAGGCTGCAGAGAGTCTCCCAACGTGTGTCTGACTCTCTGGGTSCTCCCTGTTCATTCATTTGGGCACTAATCAAATCTAAAGAGGGGATCTAAAGAATGACTGCAGAGTTCTAGTCAGGATGAAGGGCATGGTGCCTACAGGGTGCTCTCCTGTCTCCTGCTGGTAAAGAGGAAAAGCTCAAAGAGGACTGGGCAAATTTTCAGATCAACATTTAACYGTGGATCTGCTGTTACAGCTGGGGATTTTGGTTATTTTCACTGTGSGGACCTGTCTGAGGAACAATGCCTGCTTAACAGGACTGTCAAAGTGGATAAAGAACATCTTTGGCAACAAATATCTAACCTTGTGATGAGGGCTATAACCTAATGGTGTCAGGGAAGAGATGCAATAGGCTGAAGAGAAGGGCAGGAACATGGGACAATGAATTTTTTGAAAAACACTTTTGTGATGAGATCTCTCTCATCTTCCTTGTGGAAACACCAGTACACAAATGCATGTGAAATGGGAAAGGTGGACCTGGAAGTCCATACACAGTTGCAAAGCTGTTTATCTCACTGAGAGTCCAGCAACTGGGACTGCTTGAGTGCCTAGGATGCTGAAGGAAACATGGACCCACAAAGTGGGGAAGAGAGGTTGTGTCCTATGCAAAATAGGGGCTGGAGAAAACCTTGGGAGTTAGATCAGTCAGTGTAGCATCACTGTATTTTCAAAAACTGAAATAGAACATTATCATTGGGTGTGTTAATAAACTTAACCTTGTGAACTGTTCTGAAAGCCAAGATTGCCAGTTCATCTTTGGATTGTGTAGGCAACATAATTTCTGTATGTAACCTGGGGGGGTTTCGACACTGGTGTGAACTGGAAGTTTCTTTATATGCATGTTCCTCTGCTGAGATTCCCTCTATGAGTGAGGCACTGGAACTTAAGAACTTACTTTTTTATTTACTCCACTAGGAATTGAATTGATACTACTGATGTATTGCATATTGACTACCCAACAGACACAAGATGTTCAGATAATGGTGATGTTCCATTCTACCTGTTTGGGTTTTTAAAAATAAATGACCTAGAGGTGAGACACCTCACTGTATATCCCAGAGTTATCTGCTGTTTTTAAAAGACTTAGCATCTTCTTTATGAATGCTTGACTTTTTGACTACTCTGGCCACATACAAGAGACATAAATTTACAAGCTTTTATGAATTTCTAATTCACATTAAACGAATAACTTTTTAATAGTCCATTCCTGACTTTCTTCTCAGTAATATCTGTTGCAATGATCAGTGCAGGACTAAGAGCAGAAACAATTGATACTTCAAGAAATCAAACTCTGTCTTAAGTCAATAACTTTTTGTTGGTAACTTGCTAAGGCTGGGGACGTTTTTATGGGGAAATATCACTGTCTATGGCATATTAACATTTTATAAAAGCAAGGCAGTAAAATATATGTGTAAAAACTTTGTTTTAAGAGATTACCCAGAGATACTTACCTGCCTCTAACATGTTTTCTCTAGCAGGTTCTTCAGAAAACTGTTAACATTTGGGTTTGCCTTTAGATTAAATGATAGAACACAAACATGACAAAAAGAGCCTGACCTGTAAGGTCTTTGAACACATTTCAGCAATAATGCACTATCAATTTTTGTTATTTCTTCCATGCCAGGAGCACAGAAACATTATAGAAAATACGTAAGTGTTTTACTTTGATTCTGCTTGTTCTTTCCTCCTCTATTTATCCTGGTGTAGGGTATTTCATTTTTCTGCTACTTGTGTACTTAGTACCTTTTTTGCAAGTTGCATTGTTAAATGGCATCCTTGTAGCCCCAAAGTTTAGATGAACGTCATAACAAATTACGCAGGGAGTAGGGACCTATGCATGCTAAGAGCTGCATGCCTTTGAATTGAAAATAATCATGTAGGTGAGGCTTAAATTCTGGACACTTGGAACTGCTCGCTATGTATTGCTTGCAGTGCCATGGCAATAGTGCTTTAAGTTTAATTTCCCTTACATGAGCAGTCTGACTGGAAGAAARAATCTAATTACAGAAAGTTTTGGGGGGTTTAACTCTGGCGTTTGTCTGCTGGTGTCCATTGACTCAGGCTTGCAGAAGAATGTGGTTTTGCTGTTATAAGCACATCTGCTGTACAGCTTTGCTGGTAAGGTGGCATAAAGATTTCATACGATTATTCAGAGGTGTAAAATACAGTTCACTCCTTCTCTGTGTGCTCCAGAGCTGAGAAGATCCTAGCATGTCTTCTGCTCATGCTGAGGGCTCTGCTCAGTTTGAGCTCAGTGGGAGAATAGTGTSGGGAAGGCACTTGGTTCCCAGTGCTGCTGTTTCTGTCCTTGGCAAACTGAATGCCTCAGTCTGCATCAAATCTATTGCTCTGGTTTTGGAAATGKGCTATTTCTAAGCTATTAGAACTTTTCATGTTTCATGAAAAGTGTTTTGTGTGGGCCCAGAATATATATTACTAAAGTGTTAATGCTGCAAGTTAGTGAAACCTGCCACTTATCCGTGACTGGTGTCACTCACTTGTCCTATCTGAACCCTGCAGGCTCATTTTTGATRTAATCACCATCTTTTTGGTAAAATGGATAAATTATTAGAGTGCTGGGCCAGCTTTTGCACAGGCTGCTTGGTGAAAATGGTTGTAAAACCAGGCCCAAAGTTTTTCAGGAGTTACCCTGTCAAATAAAGACCCARAGAAAAAACTAGCTAAGCAGAATTAGGTCCATTTTATGATTATTTTGGGATATTTACTAGATTATTTGTAATTGAAAAAGTACTGTATATTGCTAGTTTAAAATTGGGAGAGCTGCTTAGGTTTTCCTTTACTTTAGGAAGATTTTTCAGTTCAATGGTTTTAGGTTTTGTTGGCTTTTTATGTTAATCTAGAGAAACAAGTCAGAGAGAGGAGACACTGGTAACCTTTGTGTTATAATCTGTTTGGAGTTTTACTACAAGACTGTACTCTGTCTAAATGTGAAAGGAAAATTTCCCAGTGGGTTTGGACATGTATTTCATGTATTTAGGTTTGCAAWGGTGACCTCTTCTGCATAATTTTTAGATTATGTACGTTTTCTTAGCTAATAACCATTAAATCYACTTTTATGTCTGTAGTCATGAATATTTCTTACTCTCATCGTGGCACTGTTTGAGCCCTGTACTTGCAGCATTGCTTATTTGTGTAATTACTCAGCCTGGAAAAGCCAATTCTAAAACCAAACATGAACTTTTCGAGTACATCTTCTAATGATTTTTTTCCCCAAAAAATGCTAATAAAAGTTGGTTTTTAAATTGTTTTGACCTTGGAAGTATATTTTGTTTTGAAAAGCATAGACTAAGACCTGACATGACATAACCTTTTTAGCAATTGATAATGCTAATTAATGGACAAATATATATTCAGTTGGTGAATCTGAAGATTATGTAATTTATTTCATTTTAAAAAGAGATAATTCAAGAAAATATAATTAGCACTTGTAAGTTAAATATCAAGGGATAATATACTAATGGTGGAATTAGCAGTTCTACCATCTTTTTCCAGGAGTATATATTTTTTTAAACTTTTTCATGTTCTTTTTTTTTTTTTTAAATGCTTAGCTCCTGCTCTGTATTTACAAATCCTTCTGCTTCTTAAAATACTCACCAACTAATATTTAGATTTAACCTGGTTATTTTTTGTGTTGCTTCATAGACCTACCTAAACACATTTTTGGGGCTGTTTGCATTTTCTTCATTAGCATAATGCATGATAAATATGTAATAAAACTGGTTGTTGTTCTAATGCACACCTAACTCCTGTTTAYGTTATATTGACTGCACCGATTAATCTCCAGTGTTCTTTCACRTGCTCTGTTGATGTACTGTTAGTTGTTAAATATGTAGATGTATGCTAGAGATGCAMAAGCTCTTTTGCATCTTCAGTCTAATGCTTTATCAGAGTTTCTAAGAATAGTCACACATGACACATTATTTTTATCATTTTTTGGCCAGGTTTTTATATAGATATTTCTCCATAATTGAGTAATTAAAAAAAAAAAAAGGCAAGGGAGTGGAGTTCATAGAAAAGCATTTAACTACCAGAGCATTAAAATGAGCTGTGCTTTATTTAGACCAGGATTTCTATGTAATCTGAAGGGTGGTTACATTCAGAATGTCCCCAAATTTGTATCAGTTCTAGAAATTCTTGAAAAGATTAAATTACCATTTCTTAACCTTTCATGCTTGAGTCCAGGCAGACTCAACAAGTCTGTGCCATAGCACTCATTCACAAACTRCTACAACACTTATTTAGGTTCTACATGTATTGCAGTGGACTAGAGGTTAGTGTATTTAAAGCATTAAAAACATAAATTTGTTTGAGTTATTTAATAAAACCATCCATGAAAATGTTGTTTCTAAATTGCTCCTATACAGCATCAGAAAGCATTCCTGGAATTAACTAAGTACTGAAATTTTGCTATCCTTTTGTTTCTGTGACTGAAGACCATGAAGACAATTAATAATTCTGAACTGAGAAAAATGTGAGAGCACCTTTTTATAGTGAAGTCAGAAACATGTCTAATAAACAAGACGTGACTGTACCAGTGATTTCAGGTGTCCCATGCATGCCCTTCTTTCACAATTTGCCCTTCTGATACAGTAGTAAGAAGSATTTCCTTTTGCAGAGCACACAGTAAAGCATTAGAGTGCTGCTGTTACGCTGACCACTAGATTGTAATTGTTGCAATGTTTTAAAACTTACGGTTTACCTTTTATATGTTAAAGAAGTTTAATGTATTGTGTTTCATGTTTGATATTTGCTGTATTTCTTTTAATATTGTTTGATGCACACATAATGCACCATTTGGCACCCCAGCCACACCTGGCTGCTGGTGTTGCATATTTACAGCTATTCCATCTTGTAGGGGACTTTAGAAGTAAATATTATAGATATGATGTCCTCAAATCCAGTCTGATTCCACCAAGCTGTARCATTTTAACTTCTCTTTGGGCTCTCACATGCTGTTCCACACCCATCAGTGTCACACACACACTTCTGTTTACTCAGGCTGAGCCTTGCATTGGCTAGAAAAGGCAAGACACCTTCTTTTTGGTGCATATATTCTTGGTTTTCTGTCAGGTGTCTGCTAAGGAAGGCAGGAGCCTCCCTTGAAGATGTAAACCTCCTTCCTCTGAATTATTATAATTTTGAAATTAAGGGGCTCTCAGGCAAAGATACTGGAATAGGAATAACAGTTCTTTACTAGGAAAATTAAAATAAAAATGTAGTAGCATAAAAACCCAACCAAACCAAAAGAAAACACTGGCACAGTCAGAATACAACCTGACACACCCTGTTGGTCTGGGTGTTGGTAGCAGTCCAGGTAAATCATGGCTCCAGTCCTCCTGGAGTGACAGATGTGGTTCTTTACCCTTCTCTGCTTCTTCAATAGCCACGTATAAATTTGTTGAAATGTAAATGGAAGCTTACATTTATGCAGAACATGAGCAGATGTTTTCAGCCTCAGAGTTGGGTTTAAGAAGTTCTGACTGTTGAGCCTGAGCAGTTCTCTTCCTCAGATAATCAGATTTAAGGTKTTTKKTTTTTTTTTTTCTTAAATTACATTACAGGTAGATRTTAAATAACTTCCTGGAAAACGGAAAGTGCGTAGTAACCCTTCAGTCAAAGCTTGCATTTTTAAAAAGTATTGGTATGATGCATTTTAGACTGCTTTTCCTCATGATCAGCCTAAGGAAAAAAGATCAGTACAGTAATCTATTTGCTGCATTCCTTGTGAAATAATCCCTCAAATATTAAAAATCTGTCCCCTAAAACATTTATAAGGTTTCTTCTAACCTGTTTCTTTAGCATTTCAATGCAGGAATGATCACGATATGTATAAATTATTACAATTAGAGTTTTGACTTTTTCAAAATGTATCTGTATTTTTTTTTTCAGATACACTTTTAAAGTTGAAATAGCCTTTTTACATGTGCTGCAGTTAACATTCTTAAAGACCTCATTTGTCATTTTCATACTGTTTGTGAGTCATATAAACAGAAGCCTATATTATTCAGGTAACTGGTCTTCATGTAGATGTAGCCACTTCACACGTGCAGTGAGAAAATTGAAGATGAGTAGCTATCAGACTCCTCAAGAAACCTCTTCTTTCAATTTAAAACTGACACATCAAATCAATTAGTACATATAAATTTCTGTCAGTGAGGGTTTTTTGTTAAATGTCTTGTAGTAACTGAGCCTTTAATAGCTATGAATTTTCCCAGTCTCTCATAATGAAATTGAAAACTTTTCTGATTTTTTGTAGCTGAAATTAATCAAACTTGCATGCCCTGTGGAAGTATGGTCTATTAAATATCAAAAATATTGTGTTGTAGCTGCAAACAGTAACTCTGRCCTCTATGAGTGGACAACAGGAGTTATTGTTGAAGGTGCTATTATACACACTAAATTTTGTAGTTTTTAAAGATATCTAGAATTAATTTTACACCTGACCTTGAGTTAAACTTTAGGAATTTTACTGGATAGAGCTTTAGCTTTGTTCCTTAAAACTTCAGCTACATTTTCTTTAATAAATCATAACAAAGCCAAGGACAGCTTAGTTTCGATTTGCAGCCAAATTAGTCCATTATGGACACGTTCTTSTTTAGGTTTCACTCTTTTTCTCATTTTGCTTTTCTCAAGTTTCATATAAAACCAGATGTCCATAAGGTTCTAGGAGGGAAAAGTACAAGCTACCTGTAGTTATCATTCAGCATTCTGTTTTGCTGTTTTGGGACTCAGTTAACCTCTGATGATTTTAACTTACCTTGATGTCACAAATAACATGTTTCAGATGGGAATAAAAGGAAGGTACAGACACTCTACCAGCAGAATCCCTCTTCTTCCCAGTAATATTTCAAAAAAATGCTGTGTTGGCCAAGGTGTTTTTTTTTTTTGATAGCACTTGAGGAACTCTTACCTTCTCACACAAAGTATGGAATCACCCATCCACTATGCACATGGCTCTTTCTAATGTCTGTTCAGAATTGGCTGCTTGGATTTCAGTTGCCCTTTTCCATTTATCTTATATCGTTTTATCTTTATGAAAGATTTTACAATGAAATAAAAGYAATGAATTTATCTCCATATAAAGTTATAAAATCTTTAGTTACTGGATTTCAGTCTCTTATTTTTTTTTAATAGTTACCTGTGCAGTTTCTCTAGACTAAATATTTATAAAAGCTAAGTGGAAAAATTTTCAATATTTTGAAATATTGGCCAATTTGCTCTCTCAAATATTAACCTGTTTGAAAAGATCTCAAATACTCTTAGGAAAATTACAGTTTCAGTGACTGCTAATGTTAACATTTTTGAACACTATTCCTTATTCAGACACCATAACTCCTTTGATCTGTCTTCATTTTCAGGACTCTTCAGTGGGAACTAGSTGACAGGGTATATTTTAGTTTTCTTTTCTCTGACCCTTCCCACCCCACTCCTCACTGCGTTTCCAGGTTTTGAAAAATCAAACTGTAGCTTTCAGTCATATATGTAAGGTTTGTGAGTATATTAACTGCTGACTAATATTTGTTATTTCAGCAAATTGAGGAGAGCCATTCTCACTCCTACCCAATGACAAAAATGCTAGCATAAAACATGATATGATAAAAATGTATCATACCCCAAATTTTTTAAAACCAGTGTTTTATTCCTTTGCTATTTTGACTTTACTTCTTTCTATCTCTGTCTTTGCTGGTAAGAAGACACTTTAGATAGTAGCTGAAGGTGGAAAGGTTGTGGTGTTACTAAATCAATGTTTAATATTGTAAGGAACCTAAAAAAGAATAAGCAACACTTTTACTGTTCAGAAGAGGTATTAAGTCTGATTTTGCAGGTTTGAGAACCAGAGATAGCATCAAGTTCACTTAACCAGGATAGTGCTGACGTATTAGTTCAAGGTTCCTTCACACTCATGCAGCAAATCAGAACATTCAGACAGATTAAAGGTGTGCTCTGCCACCAAATATGTTAATACCTGATACACTTGAATTCTGCAGCACTTTAATTCCACAAATCCTGAGCTGTCTCTGTAATTCTAAAAGGCAAACACAAATGCATTAATCTTCTGAGGATATTTTCTTCATGCTGTTGCTGTGACCTTATTTAATACAGCCTACAAAGGTCAGCATTTTGAATGTACTCTGTAGGTCTTAACCATTAGGTTTAAAACATTTACTTTCTTAAGGAAATCTCTATTTAAAAACTAAAAATTTTCCTCTGGGATTTTCATAGTGGTTTAGGTTTATGGCTATTCATATCTACAGAAAAGAAGAAAAAAAAAACAGTTCCACTAAGTGTAAGTGGACTGTCTTCCAGGCTTCTGCTCTCACTAAATTTTCTATATGTGATTTGTGCCTTTCACTAGCAGATAATTTTGTAAAATTTGAATTTCATTCAGCAAAATAATAAACTGTGATCACTATGCCTATTCATGTAGGCCATTGAATAGCCTTTGAAAAAATTTTGACCTTCGCTTTAACTTTGTTTTTAAAATAAAGTTTTAAAATCATCAGTTTTAATTTCCACATTCCAATATTTACAGTTCTGCAGTATTTCATACATTGATTTTTTGTCTATCTGCAAGTCCAGGGCTATTCCTTGAGATTACYTGCAAAGATTGCTTTCATTTTGAATTTAACATGCAATCTACTGGTGGACTAAAAAAACAGGGCAGAAAATTACAAGTTTAAAAAAGAAGCAAAGAAGGTCAATAATTGTGAGTAGACACTGCAGTTCCTGGCTGACCTTTCAGAGACTATGGAGTTTATTATTTTGAGGTCTTAGTGGCAGCAGTGAGTGTCAGTAGAGTAAACCCTTACTACTTGCGTTGTTCCTGCTGTTATCATACTGTTAGTACAAACCTGGATTGTAGGAAAATGTCATWTTAAGGCCAAGTGGAGACTGAGGGAGAAGTATGTGTACATTTAAGCAAAACATCTTATAATCTCTGCCTGATAATCTTGCTTGTTTCTTGGTGTTTGGGTAAGAATGAACTGTATATAGGCTCATGTTTTCACAGTCAGGGAATTAAGTCGCCAGTAAGAGCAAATCTCAGACAGGCCTCATGTCATAGCTTAATGTCTGTAAGTAGACTTGTTAAATGACCAAAAGTATGTATTTGGAGTACAAGTTACCAAATTCAAAATTTCCTCCCTCTTTCTTCCTTTTTGTTTTTTTTCCCCCTCAATTATGGGGACAACATTTTCAAGATACTTTTTATTCCTATGTTTCTCATGCATCCATTTGGGGATGAAATCTGACTTTTTTTTTCTTGCTTTTTAAGAGTAAACCATTTCATTTTTACTAGTACAGTCTCATGCACTTTCAGTTGGAAATTTAGGGTATTCCAAATAAAAACGAGATCAAAATATATACCTTGGGTTTCCTGAAAGCTCTTTCAAAGTGTTTTGGTGAGCCTTGTCAGATTTTTGGCAGATTTTTGAACATGCTTTGAAAAGTTCACCCTTGTCCTTGAGGCTAAAAGGTAAAATAAATAAAAGTTACTGAGTTGTGGCTGCACTTCTATAAATGCTTTTCTTTGCCCTCATCTTAGATCCTGTGGCTGAGGCTGGTGCCACACTAGGAGTGGCCATATGAGTGTAGAAATATCTGCTGTAATGGGTTTAGATTGTTGAAAGCAATCATTTATGTTTCTGTTAGATTTCTGTTTTACCTCAGGAACGTGAGAGMTTCTGCTTTCTAAATAGATGCATTTGGAAATAACAGTAGAACCTCTAATATGTATTAATGTTGCATTCATATCATTAAAAAGCCTTTAAAAAACACCAAACCCTGATAGAAGAAATAACAACAGCCTTTATTTATTGGGGAAAAAAACCCACAAAATCTCTGAAAATTCAAATCAGCTTTGAGAATCTCAATTTGTTTGTGGAAGGGAAGGCAATGTTTTTTTATTTAGCACAGTTTTTAAAATCTTATATGGGATAGCAGCAGGTAATATTAAAATATTGGGATTTTCTATTACTATTATAACAGAAGCAAAAGTATTAGGTGACATATAGATTTAGAAATTAGTTTTCTATGTTTTCTACTTTGTGATGAAAATCCTGCTGCTTCTGCTTCTGTTGAGGACAAAGGATTTCTTGTATTTTTAGAGCTCAAGTCTTATCTTGCTTCTCAGAACTATGTAAAGTAAAGTGTGTTTCAGGATTTKTCTCTCAATCTAAAGAAACCAGATCAGTAATTTATGTGGAGAAATATTATCTTTCTGGCAGTGCAGCAGACATTTAAGCTGTCCTCTTTCAAAGTTATTCTGCTACTAGTTTGATACAAAGAGTAAACACAAATAGTAAAACTATTTGACACAAATAGTGTCAGAAGTGTTAAAGAGTTCTGGAGAAAGCAAAATATTATTAAAAAGAAACAGTAGTATTGGTAGCCATGTATTTGAAATTTTTAAGAAACATTTCCATAAACGCTTATAACTTGTGCTCTGTGTGTGGCTTTGTCTACATAATGTAACACTGTAGGAAAACTGGATTTTGTTTGYGTTGCTAGACCTGTATTTTTTGGTATGGTACTTATTTGTGTGTTTTATRTCATCCTCATTTTCACTCATCCCTTAATGTTAGCAGGGATTTGATCGTTGACCAAACATATTRGGTGCAAGAATAAAACCATTTGTGAACTACAAGGCTTATAAAACTTGGCTGCTGGATCACTTTTTGAAGAGTTTGATGCATTTAGAAAGCAATTAGTTTGAGAACACTTCAGGTTTATCGTGGTCATCTTTAACAAACAGTCAAGCTTGTAGTTGTGTTCATCAGAAAAGAAATAATATTTGCTAATAAAAATCAAGCTGCAGCAAACTTTTATCAGGCAAACTGCTTCCCAAATTAAACCTGTAATAACCCTTTAAAGACAACTGCACTTAAACAGCAGTGTTATAGCAGGGTTATATTTCATGGTTTTAATGTTCTGGAGTGAACTCAGTTTCTTTCTGCTCTTTTGATGCGTGTTACCAAGTAACTGCTTTTCTAGATGAAGAGAATCTTAT
The DNA here is from genome assembly GCA_003546035.1 of Mixornis gularis. Lineage (NCBI taxonomy): Eukaryota > Metazoa > Chordata > Aves > Passeriformes > Timaliidae > Mixornis > Mixornis gularis. Next base: position 1,331,830 of record QVAJ01000008.1, read on the forward strand.
TTTACRTTAAAATTCATGGTCAAAATTGAGCTCTTGTGGTGTCTCCTTAGACTCAGACATTTTGGCCCATGTGTCCAACAAAGTGTTTTGTTTTATTTGTCTGTATTTTTTGAGTTTGACTGGAGACCTTCCCTGGACAGACTAATCTCTCTAAATGGTCAGGGTGAATATATTTTCAGAGGAAGCACATATAGTTAGGGTCTTGCAAGGTAATTTTGTTTCTTTTATGATAAAAGAAACCACATGTCTTAATAGGTAATCCCATGGATTGCAAAAGGTATCCAGAAGAGTTGTCTGAACAATATGGTTCATGTGAAAAATATTAGTCTGTCAGCATAAAGTTTTGTACTGAAAAGGTTTCCTCTCAATAACTGGAACACTCATCTTGGAAACTTTTCCAGTACTTTGGTGTAACTGTATCTTATTAAAGAACTGGGATGGTTTTCAGACCTTTCCAAAGTCTTTAAGTATCATTACTCATAAACATGTTAATACAAATTCTGCTATCCTCACAGTGCTTCCCATTTTAAACTCTCTTTTGACKTGTAGTTTAATTATTTTTTCATTCTTTTTAWWTTTTTTTTCTATTCTACTCTGGATAGTCTTTTATGAGAAAACTGTTGAAAATTTCCTGAAAGAATTGCCTTTGAGTTGAATTTGAGAAAACAAATTGGTCTGGGGGAAAAAAAATCCTGGATAATTTTCTTGAAACTAGTATTGGAAAAATGGCATGGTCTACACATCTTAACTTAGTTTTATTAAAAATCTGGATTTTCCAAGAGTCTGAGATTAGCTTTTAAGAGGTGTATATTGGTTTGACAGATATTTTTGCCCCACAAATGAAAGTTGACATATATACAAAGAAACAATGAACTTTGCAAGAAAATGCTTGAATTTCAGTATATTTACTGTCTAGCTACTAGGGTTTCAAGTAGCCATCAGACTCAGCAGGTTGTAAAGATATTACATCAGGGTAGGGTTCAAAAGAAGAAAATATGAAGACAAAGTATAGCAGAAATTATTCCTGCTCTGATAATTCAGGAGCTTCAAAAAAAGACTTTCGAGAGATAGAYTGATATTCTAGGTCTTTCAACTATGGTTGTTTAGCTGTTTGTTGTGATTAAATAATTAAATCCTTTCTTATTTGCCAGTGGATTTTGACAACTGCATATGTGCTTTTTATTTGTCAGATAGAATGGGTAAACTTTTTTTGGCAGGTATATTATTTGTTAGGTACTCATTTTATTTATTGTATGAGATATTTTTGTAGATAAATGGTAAGGTATTTGCCCATTTGGTTAACAGGACATTTTGAAAAGGAAAATAATGAACAAACAATAGAACTGATTATCCAGTGTATACTCTTCTCTGTAAGAAGGCATGGATATTCATGTAAACATCAATTACTGGTGCACACTAAGTATAACAAAATGTTGTTACAATATTCAAGAGAAGACAAGAAGATGCTTATAGTAAAATGCTTACATTATGGAACTGGGAATGTTAGAGGGAATGTGCCATTTTTCCAGCCAGTGCTAAGTAGAACTAAACCTTCAGCTGTCTCTCATAAAGTATCAAACAAAGATATGGAGATCGAGTCAGAAAGCCAAACCAAAATTATTGAAAGAATGTATTTTCTTAATTTCCAAATATATGTGAAGCTTTTAATGCAAAGTGCCTTCCCTCATGTCCATTCCACATTTTAGGCCGAGAGAGTGAGATGGCACATTGCAGAATCATTGATTTTTTTTTTTTCTGTGAACTCAAATCTTAGCTAAGTCAGAATTGATCTAAGACAGTAAAAACTCATAGTTSTTGGCTTTCTGCCAGCACTCGTGTTAAAACATTTATGGAATTAATGATAAATTTCTTGTATGTCTGTCCTTTTACATCTTGATTCACTGGACTGAGCGTAGGAAGTAAGCGTCAATGGCAAATAACAAAGTAACTATATCAAAGAGCTGCCATATGTCTTACATTTTTACAAATTGTTATTGACTTGAATTGTTGAGTCAGGGAAAATGCTTTTCCTGCTGATGTATAACATGACAGTGTGCAGAAGCTGAAATCATCTCTGTGTTCACGCAAAGTTTCTTGTACTGAYTGCTGAAGACCATAGAGATTTTACTGGGCTATTTTTTTTTTTTCAGGTTTTTTATTTTGAGTTTTTCTATTATGCTTTTGAATGCCTGTGAATACCRTGTTCCTTTGATGTTCCACAGATTTCATGAAGAATGCAAGACTAAGTATAATATAAAAGCTATGTAGCTTTATTGTAGTTTGACTTCAATCCTTGGTTTTTATGAACCYATTCACAAGAAAAACTGGTATTTTTTTTTTTCCCCCTACATCATTGTTGCTTTCAGTGGCTAAATGATGTGGGGAGAATGTAAAAGGAAAATGAGGTTGTCCTTACTTTTTAAAACTTGCAGTATTTATACACCACTAGAAAATACACCTTTTCCTGTGTCTAGTCCTGCTTAATGGRGATCACAGTGTCAAATTGCATTTTGACACAAGAAATATACATGGAAAGTTCACACTGAATGAGATAACATTACCTGTRTAAACTTTGGCTTCTTCTCATTGATATGCAAGTTTCTTCTGCAATTTTGGAACTGATTAGGTTCTAATTAGTCTCTAGAGTATTCATGTGAACGATAGATCRTTCATTAGTCTATCAACTTGACATGAAACTAATTGGCTATTTCTCATGTCGAATGTGGAAACTGAAATGACACGTGTTAATTTGCCTTCCAGATGTTGCAACTGCCTGTCCAGATAAAAAGTCCATCTTGATGTATGTGACTTCACTCTTTCAAGTCCTGCCCCAGAAAGTCACCATGGAAGCCATCAGGGAGGTGGAGATGCTGCCACGGCACTCAAGGGTCACTAGAGAAGAGCACATAGAAGTGCATGAACAGCATTTTTCACAAGAAGTGAGTTTCATTTTTCTGCTTTCATCTTGCTGCTCTAAAATGGTTGTTTCCCTGCTTACCCCATGAGTTTGATGTCGAATGGCCAGTGGAAGGCAAAAACCCCATGGGTATAATGAGCAAAGCCTCTTCACCCCGGGCAGGTCAAATGTACTTTCATACTGGTTTTCATCTCACATCAGACTGTTTTAAAAATTACTATTCAGCAAGTAAGTGCTTTGCACTTCAGTTGTCCAGCATTGTGCATTTTGGTCGTGGCAGGATGCCTCAAGGAAAAACAAATTTGGGGAGGCTTACATTTAAAAGCAGTTAGAAACGTCTTTACCTTTTTAGAGAATAAGTCTTGACATTTCTCCATAGTCRTGATACTTTTTTTTAAATTTTCTAGCATTTTATTTACAATTACTTGCATTTTAAAATAATCTCRGTTTAATATTCTCCTCCAAAAAAACCTCATGTAATTATGAATTAATTTATGGTTGCAATGTCAGTTTTATTTTTTACTAAAACCAACAGACAGCCTCTTCTGAAGTCTTTAGTGCATTTTATACCCAGATAACTTGTCTGAATTTAATCTGTATGTTGGGTATGGGATGCTCACTCTCTTTTAGAGTACTGAGCAGATAAACTGGCTCTGTTTATTCAAGATGTGACAAAAGATCACTTGCTTTTTGAGCCTCTGCTTGTAAATTATAAAGAAGCTTCACTTTACATTGGTATTCTGCTGGTGTTGAGTCCTGACAGTTTGTTGCTTTTGGTAAGGGTGTCAGATTAAATGAGAGGTTTCCTTAATACCATCCCATTTTGCCTGCTGAATACCAACACTGTCCTTGAAAAAATGACCTYCCTGCTTCCTTTTCTTCAGCTGCTCTTGAAATCAATATTTCCTTCTACAATCCGTGCTCCTACCCACGTGTACGTTCTAATTTATTCGTAGATCACAGTCAGTGCTCCCCAGGGACCTTCGCCTTCTCCCAAACCGCGGTTCAAAAGTTACGCGTATGCACAAGCTGTCTATGTCACGTCCCCTGACCAAAAAAGGAGGCAGGTTCCTCCACAGGTCTGTCAATATTGTGATTTTTTGAGAGGGTTGTTTTGTTAAGCTCGTGCTTGGAGTGAAAGAGCTTGTGCGGTTTGCTTCTACCTGATCTTAACGACCTGCTTTGTCCAGGACTTTTTTCTGTCGAGTGGTGACTTYTTCCTGTGTATTTCTGCATGGCTGGCAGTAGCTGTTGTGCTGATTGTAGGGGATGATTAACATTCAAGCACTGCTGTGTTAGAATTATRAATTTCCTTATTTGTTCATTCATTTTTAAAAATAGTACATACATTGCCTTAAAAAAGCATTAGAAGAACAAATCTAACATAAGCTATATTTGGCATCTGTATTACAGCCTCAGGTTTAGTTATAGAAAAAAAAGAGCCATTGGCTTTCTCTTTCTTTTTCTGACCCTTCCTATTACAGAAAATAGTAAGTGATGGTATTTCTCAGAAGGTTATTGTAGTTGGGAAAAAAGGTGAAACAAACATTAAATTTAACCCTGGATTATTGCATTACAACAGTTGGTCTTTTTTATCACAAATGGCATCTTGCTGATACTGAGGTTAAGAGGTTATATTTGATTTTTACTTTTTTATTTTATTTTCTTTTTTACTTTTAAATAGCTGAGGTGGTTTAATAAAACTTGTTTCAAGTAATCCTTATAATGAGAATTTCAGTAGTTGAATTTTTATAACTTTTGACAAGTATGAGACCCAAAGGTCATGTTGTGTACTGCAATGTGCTTTCCTTTCATTACTTCAGGGAGAAAAGATCTGTGTGTATGTGGCACTACAGTTTGAGTTTGCCTCTGGGTACTTAATTCTGTCTAATATCTAAMAATCTACTGCAAAATTATACTTCTATTCAGCACACTGTATTCAAATCTACTATTCAAGTGACAGGTACTTTATTGCATAATGACTTCCTTTAAATACTCCAGGACAGAAACCCGGTGCACACAAGCGTGAGCCCTGCTACATTATTCTAACATCAAATGTGTTGCAGTGATGAGTCACACAGCTTTGAAATAAGATTTAAAATGATTGTAATTGTTTTGTTCTAATTAGACACTATACAGATATTTTAGAGTAATKAAAAGTTATTATATAGGATTGATTTCTTTTCTTTTCCTTGAGGTAGTTTTATTGTGATCAGTTGCGGGTTTTGTGAGCACCTCCACCACCRAAAGTAATGTATAAACTGAAATAAAGTCACTTCTACAAAGCATGGTTGCTGAAATTTGCTAAGATATAATTAGGTTATTCAGTCCTCATCTTGCATTCCAGTTTTCAGGTCTCTTCTTCCTGAATTTGGAAGCTTCATCTCTTACACTTTTATGGAATAATTAATACAATAATATTATAATTCTACCAATTTGGCAGAAGCTGAAGACCTAACCAGAATCTGAGCATTATTGTGCTACAGCCACCACAGCTATTAACAAATGGAAAGCATTCACTTAAGAATCCTTTGTGAAAACCACCAGGCAAATTCTCATTATAATCAACATAAACTTGAATTACAAATAATAACAATAATTATCCCAAATCAATATATGGAATTCTTAGTTATTGGTTATTTTTTTCCTTCAGCTATGTATTTCTTAAAGAAGAGCTGTTGTCTACCTATTAAAGCAGGTTTATAATTCTGGTTAAATAGTGGTTGATAATTTTTTCTCCGGATACATGGGGCTAGTATAACTTAACAGTCCCATTTATTTTAACGAAATGAAATAAATATTATTTCCTTTTCACTTCTTAGTAGCCTTTCAATTTTCTGCCAGCTCTATTATGAATTTTGGGTACCATTATAAATAATGCAACTGGTTTAAGATTTTCAGTAAAATCTGCTTCTCTAGGGGATTGCAATTAAAAAAAAAAATCAAGAGGAATTCAACTTTTTTTCCTTTTGGATTTTTTAAAGTTTAAGGAACTGGCTCTCAAGGTCTRTCTCTATCTAGATATCAAAGGAAGGTTTATTAGATTTAGTTGRCTGTGGCCTGCCAATTTCCATGGTATTTTCAGTGCTATCATGGAGAATCAATTTTCACAAAGTATTTTGGTCTTCTGTTGAAATCATGGAATCATTCTTTCTTTTTCAGTCTCTGCATACTTTCACCTTATAGGACTTGAATATTATAATTTCCTTAAAATAATCATAATTAAATAAAACCTCTTTCTGAAGATTTGATTATGAAATTTGACCAAATATGGCTTTTGATACGTGTCATGCATTTGTTTCATATGTCAGTTGTCAAAAATTGTAAGAGATATGAGCTGTGATTCTCTAAGCTCCATATTGGCAAGAAAGAATAACATTTCCTTTCACACCATCATTTGTCAAAGTTCTTTCTCTTCTATCTTCTACCCTTGTCTATTCTTTTATGTCACATTTCACTTTTCATATCTTCAGTCTTCCTAGTAGCTTCACAACTTGTGTGCCTTCAAATTCACCCTTCCTTTCTGAATTCTTACTCTGTTACTCAGGAGGGTATTTGCAAGACCCAGTATTTCCATTGTGCAAATTGTGGCAAGACAAGTTTTGCTTTTTTTAACTGTGACATTTCTCAAATTCAAAGATAATCATTGCTCTGCAAACCTGTCCACTCAGTGCCTTCTTGTTTGGTCAGTGCYTAATTACTTCTGGTTGAACCAGTGAAGCATTTTCAAATGCCAGAGGTAACATGAATAGAAGTTTTTCCACTAAAATTTGAGAAAAGTTTTCCTCCTTTCCTCCTTGTTTACTTAGTGTTCGTAAACTCATTAAGATCATAGGAATCTGCTTCTCAAACCAGAATCCTTGAATTTCCTGAATGAACACTGAAAAAGGTCCAACAGAAAACATTTATGTTTACAGTTTTTAGATGGCAGTTACTGCTTAGAAATTACAGAAGGCGGGCCTGAATTTGCAGGTCTGTATTTTGTCTTGTATGTGTTCTCTGTAATAAGGCTTCACTTACAAATATCCAGCTTAACTTACAAATAAAAGGATCCTCAAGTTAATTTTGTGAGACATTTCAAAATCCTCATTTAAAACAACTCATTGTCTTCTGTTTATATTTATGAAAGCAGTGGGGTTTTTGTTATTGATTTATCTCATTGAACACCTGACCAAGAAGAATACTGTGTTTACTTTCCATTTTGGTTTATCAGAGCAGTTCCTAGTATTGATCCCAGGCAAAACTCCTATCTCACTGCTTTCATTTTTGCTTGCTACCTCCACTGAACATAAAATACACAGCCTTAAATGGGTTCAAGGTAAAAAAAAAAAAAAAAAAAAAGAAATTGTGAAACACTGAAGTACCTGGAAAAGAAACTTCTTATGATATGGAATCATTTAGTTTGGAAAAGACACTTAAATACAAGTCCAACTTACCCTAACACTGACAAGTGCACCACAAAAACATGTCTCTAAGCCCCACATCTACTGGTCTTTTGAATTTCTTTAGGGTGGTGACTCCACCACTTCCCTAGGCAGACTGCTCTGGTGATTGATAACCCTTACAGTGATAAATTTTTCCCAGTGTCCAATCTGAACCTCTCCTGGCACAACTTAAAGCCATTTCCTCCTCTTCTATCACTTATTATGTGGAAGAAGAGGCCAACCTCCACCTCACTACAAAGACTCTTCAAATAGTTGTAGAAAGTGATAAGGTCCCCAGGGTTTCCCCAAGCCTCCTTTTCTCCAGGCCAAACACCCCCAGCTCCCCCAGCTGCTCCTCATCAGATTCCAGACCCTTCCCCAGCTCTGTTCCCCTTCTCTGGACTCGCTCCAGCCCCTCAATGCCTTTCTTGGAGTGAGAGGCCCAAAATTGGACACAGGATTTGAGGTGTGGCCTCACCAGTGCCCAGTACAGGGGGACAATCCCTGCCCTGGTCCTGCTGCCACACTATTGCTGATCCAGGCCAGGTGCCATTGGCCTTCCTGGCCCCCTGGGCACACCTGGCTCATGTTCAGCTGCTGTTGACCAGCACCCCCAGCTCCTTCTCCTCTGGGCACCTTTCCAGCCACTCTGTCCCAAGCCTCAAGGCTTTGTTGGGGTTGTTGTGACCCAACAAGGTGCTTTGCCTTGTTAAACCTCATGCAATGGCCCATCAATCAGCCTGTCCAGATCCCTCTGCAGGACCTTCCACCCTCCAGCAGATCAATATACCAACCCAACCTGGTGTCACCTGCAAACTGAGCGAGAGTGACCTCTATTCCTTTTGAAAAAACAATGCTGAAAATATAAGCATTGAATAAATATGGATGTGGATGGACAAAATCTGTGAGTATTTTGAGACTGGTTCTTCTCTAAATACACTTCTGACAGGTTGTGTCAGACAGGTGAGTCTGTGAGTTTGGCTGCCTTAAATTATCTATTCAAAATCAAGCCCATTGATCTCTACAATTTTTATTCTTTTGGTAGGAGTTATGTTTTCTAAATAATTTGAGATGAAGCAGTGGTAAATGGGGACAGTATTCACTGGCACATAATTATTTGATTTGGRTGGTAAGAATTAGGGGCTTCACCTCAGGCTTCAACCTTGTCATTATTAGTTTGTGAGAATTTCCTAATCATCCAGTCAYTACTTGTGTTTTACAGAAGTATTGTAATGCAGTTCATTTTTTTTTTTCTGGATTTTTTCATGTGGATTTTACCAAGTTTCTGTATGGGACTTTGTCAGTCAGTTCATGCCTATAATAATTAACTTGAAAAGTCACTAAAAGCTCCTTATAAAAGTTGAATTTATTCCCACAGCACAGAATCCTTCTGGCAGTCTTGCCCKTGAGAATGGTGATTTTCTAGATTCTTAATTTGCCACACTCTTGGTCTTCTGCCAACAATTTAACTTCTTTAACACGGCTGTGAGATCGCCTTTGGGACTCTTGGTTTGTCTGTGCTACAGAATTTAGTGGTACAGCATCACAGGATTGTTTTATTGCTCTGCTTTGTACTAAACCAGATCTTTGTTTTACTTGAAAGCTGTGATCTAAATMCTGTCCTGTTTACCTTTATGGTAAAGTCCTCTTTTGGAAAGGCATCAGAAGACAATTAATTACAGCCAAAAAGAAGTTTARTTCCAACTTCCTGGTAATATTTCTTATGTAAGAAACTTATCACAGAAAATATCCCATTGTGTCAGCAATGGGGGGATTTATGGCATAATTTAAAGTAGAATTTGGGAAACTTGAGAAATACTGAAATATCTGCACATTCAGTTATTTGAACATAGATATAATTTGGGCAACGAGTTTAATGATAGTCCCAGATGTTAGCCTAGGTATTCTCATTTAAATAGAAACTTGCAGAAAGCTAGGAACTGTTTCTGYAGAGCTAAGTAAAATCCCTAAGTAAATATTTCTAGTGGGCGCTCAACCCACCACACCTAGGATTTTGGCTAAGCATAATAAAATAGCAAAATTTGCCACCAGAGGTCAGAACAAGGAAATGCGGAGATAGAAAAATGGAGCTAAGTGCAAGTCTTCTGGATTTCTTAGAAAGCTCTTCTGGATGCCATGTGTTCAAGGCACAGTTTGAAAAATGATAACACAAACATTTTCRAGTGTGTTTATATATTTTCATATTTTCAATAACAGTCTGGAAAATAGATGGCTTCTTGTCTGAGCCTGGAGGTCTGTCAAGATGACAGTTGTTTCSTGTCAGTGCTTTGTGTGTAGACACCAGCAGCAGTTCTAATTTAATTTTTGTGTGTGTGTGTGTTGTGTTTTTCTTTTTATTTGAATATTTACTGTAGATTCTTTTTCAAGGGTTCTTGTTGTGAAAAATGTTAGTGCTCTCTTGTGCACTAACTCTCTCAAGTGATAACTTGTAGTGGATCTAGTTTCCAGTATATCAGAGCTTTTAGTCCGCTTTATTTCACACACTCACTCATTTGGTTTCCCCCAGAGCTGAGCTCATGAGGTCTCAACTTCCCTGCCAGGCAGAGGTTGAGCTGTGCCACTGCTTTGCATTTACAGATGTTGGAAATCACTGCCCAAAATTCTTAGGGATCACCTGCTACTTGTGTCCACACATCTCTCTGTTGGCCACCAACAGCACAGGAGGGAATGCTATGAAGCTGCATCAGGGGAAGTTGAGAGTGGACATGAGGAAAGGGCTCTTCACTGAGAGGATGGTCAGTGAGTGGAACCACCTCCCCAGTGAAGTGGTCATAGCCTGTAAGAGTTCAAACAGAGTCTGGATGTTGCTCTTAGTCATATGATTTAATTTKATGTAGTCCTGTGAGGAGCAGGGAGATGGAGTCAATCCATCCCAATTTGAGATATTCTATATTTCTCTGACCTACAGGATCTTTTCTTACTTCCAGGATCTTTCTTCTAGTCAGCATCTTTTCCACCTTATTTCCAAATCCCATTCTCTTCCCTGACACAAATTATTTTCAGGTTGCTTCTTTTCATCAGCAGGTGATCTTTGCATAACCATGAGACCRCGGCTTTCCCAGTCTCAACAGTCTCTGGGCAGAAGCACAACTCATGATGAGCCTCACCAGGAGTGCTTCTGTCTTCTGCCTCTTCAATAATGGCAGCATTTAGAGCATGCTAAACCATTTTTTAGCAAAATTTAGAACCAGTCCCAGGTGCTTGTAGCTGGCAAGTAGCAGGAATCAGCCCAGGAGGTCAGAAGTGCAATTTCAGGCTTTCAGCTGCCTCTGCTCCAAACATCTTTGCACAGTTGTCTAATCCCTGTACAAGTTGCTGTTCGTATTCACTAATGAAGGTGGGGTTTTTCCACCTCTAATGGTAAATACAATTCTTTAGTTTGTCATAAAAAACAATTACTTACTGAATTTCCCACCCCTTTTAAACTTTTGCTTTTAATTGACCTTAAAAATATATGAGAGAAACACTTATTTTTTATATAAGAGTTTATCAACAATTTTTTTTTCCTTAAAATAGCTGTAAAGCTTGTTTAACAAAGGGCACTGGAAATGTAACATGGAATTTCCCATGTGATCTCTTAGCGTACTCCTTACTGACTGATAAGAGAGGGTAACATGTTTTTCATAAAGATAAAATATATCTGCTGTATATTCAAATAGAATCCAGTAACTGAATAAATTGATAACTTCACAATAATGAGTGTAGCTATAACTGATTGGAAATATTTAAGAACAAAACCATTTTCTAATAGGTAAATTTGATTTGCATTACTTTTAATGTGAATTTACTTTTGACGTTTCTGTATTTTTTTCCTGCTACAAACATGGAAATGTTATACCAGTCATTTCCTTATTATGTTATTGGTGAATATAGTTTTTAACAGACAAATGCACATACTTTCAATAACATAACTTTACCTTGATTATTTTTTTTTTCTTACAGGTTATTTTTGGGTGCTTTTAACTACCTTCAGTGCTGTTTTAAGTTCCATCTGTATTTTTTTTTTTTTTTGAAAAGCACACTTAACCTGATTTTCTTAATTTCAAATTTGAACAGTGATAAAACTACTCCTTTTTTAGAAGASTSTGTTTTTTAGAAAAGTCTGTTTTGAAAGTACTAACCTGTACCGAAAATCTAGTGTTGCCAAATTGTAAACCTTGTTAATACAAGTGAGAGGATTCCCTTAATTTCACTGAATTTCACAGTTTCAAGTATTTTTGCCTCTCTTATTTTGGAAAGAAACCTCTTTTCTATGGTTGCTAAATAGCTTAATGTCCCAGGTCTACAGTAAGATAAATAGGATGTATAACATTTAAAAATGTTCTTTTAAGTAATTTTCTGTCGCTGAGTCTTTTGAACATAAATTGTGTGTATGGTGTGTTAAAGATGGATGTAGATACAGCAAATAAGGATGCATATTCATTTGCTGTGAACATTTCATGGTTTTTTATATCCATAATATGCAAAATGGTAAAGTAGTAAATTTGAATCCCCCTTCTGGCCTGTAGAGTTAAGGCAACCATGCAGAATTGCTTGTATCAGCAGTGGACTTGATGCAGAGGGAGGGCTGGATAAAACACAGGACACAATGAAATAATGGAATTCCTTACTGGTAAAMAAACTGCTCTTCATTTTTTCCTAATCTGAGGACTGAAATTAAATTAATTTGAGGATTTGTACAGTTTGAAGTTGTTATGTATCCCCATTTCAAACACCTAAGCAAAGCCTTTTMCTTTATGCACGCAAAAAAAGGGAATTTAGTCTGAGATTGAGAAAGCAAGCAATTCACTCTTTGCACTCTTTCATTATACATATTAAAACCTCTGAAATGCAAAAAAAATCAGTATAGAACTCATGTATTTTAAAAAACTTCTCAAATCAGGACAGTTTAGCACATAAAAACATTTTAAAGATTTTTCTAGAGATAAAATTATTAAAATTTTGCTCATCTGTATAGCACATGAACTTCTCAATAGTATGATGAAATCTTGTTTCATAATTTTAGGTAGTATTACTTTTTTAAAAAAAATAGTTTATTAAGAATTTTAATTACTCATTAATTTATCCAGATTTGAAATTAGTAAAATTAAAAATACTTCAAAGATGATATTGTCTGGTTATATGCTAATCTAATCATATTTTTGTCTKTCCCATTGAGAATTATTACCAACATGAGACAAAACCCCTAATCCAAAGAAATCCTGCAATACTGATGTAGCTGCAGCAGCACATTTTATTCATGTGCTCAGGAATAGGAGAGAAAGTTTAGTTTAGAGCCTCCTCATTCTCAATGGCTTTGCTGGCTCTCATCAATRAGAGAAGCTTCCTTGGCCCCAGCAGTTTCATCCTTTCTCTGTGTGCCTTTCTGTGCAGTGTGACAGGATACAGTCACTTTAACATATAATGGCTTTCAGGATTAGCTGCAGTGTTGGTKAAACATGTGCGAATATGATGAAAACATTAGAGATTGCATTTTCCAATTAAAACTCCTTGAGTTTTATTACAATACTTTTATGGAATTTGGCTAAATTTCCTGTCCTGTCTTACAGGATTGAATTCTACTCAGCTAAAATAAAACCAATGAGCGTTTTTAATTAAGATAGCTTAAAAAAAAAAATGTGTGCAGGATATGTGTTGTGCCCTTAAAATGCCTGTGTCCAAGTGTAGCTGTAACTTTGAAAAAAGAGGTTTGTGTTTTACTCCAGTAGAAAGTGTACAAATGGTTCCATTGGTTTTGAGAGGTGAAGGAACAAWTAATTCCCCACTCCCATGCAGAGCCAATGAGAGTTTCTGCTTCCAGAATGTCCTTTTGCCCAAATCATTGCTCCGTGAGATAGTGGATAGCCTTTTTTTTTTTTTTTTTTTCCCCCTGCTGTATTTAGCAATGTGGTTAGAGTTTTCTATTTTCAGGGTCTGTAGGAAGTGCTGTGGCAGGGAGGTCTGCATGCTTACCTGAAGCAGTGATCTTTGTAAAAGCTGGATAACTGATCTCTACTGATAGTGAAAATTCTGATTTCTTTCTTTATGTCAATGATTTTGATGCAATAGAAGCTGTGACTTGTAATGCTTGTGTAGAAGACTCTCCCTCCAAGATACTGCGATGTGTATTTTTTGGTTTTGTACAGATTTTAGATTTAGCAGATTTAACATGTACATACTTTAGATCTTTAGATCCAAGTATAGAAAAGAAAATATTCATGGATTTTCCATGTTTATTTCCTACATTAAAGTCATCTGTCTCTATGTACAGTAGTATTAAAGGATTTTGCTTCAATGTTTACTAAGGTTTATAGGTATTCTAAGCAATATTATTAATACAGGTGTGTTAGCCTGTGGTGATCAGTGAACTAAGGGAAAAGGAGGAATAAATAATACTTTTTAAAAGAAAAATACATTTGGGGTGGAGGGTAACAAACAATTTTTTACATGTTCAAAATTTGTTTAGAAATTCCAGTCCTGAAAGAATAACAACACATAGCAAAAATAAGAACTTCAAAAATATAAAAATTGTATGGAAGAACATGGTGTTTGGACAGAAGGAATTTGTTTTGTAAGAACTTAATTAAGATGTAGTTAAAAAAAAAAAAAGTATTTTTTAATGTAATAAATAATTCTTAAAAATTAAAAAGGAAATTTTAGTTGTTTGATAGTGATGTCATTAGAGCAGAAACATCAGTTTGAATAAACTGCGGATGATTTAGTGAGACATCAAACTTTAAAAACAAGATGTATGTTTTAATTGAGTACAAAATGGAATTTAAAAAAAATAAATCAAAGTTATTACTTGAAAACAGTAGCAATGTCTTATGGAATTAGTTCCGAGAAGTTTTTATAAGTCATTTTGAAAGTATTTTGAAAAAGAATATGTTTATCTCCTAAGCATGGATWAGAAAAGAATAAAGACCTGGTTTAAGTTAAAGCATAGCCCCCATTAATATATAAATGTATGCATGTTTAGAGGAAGCTGAAATCACAAAGAGTGTAGACAGGTGAAAGTATGATATGCAAGTTTTCTATTGGATGTTTCTGTAGGGAGTYTTCCAGGTTTATGTTTTCCCTATGTTCTTTATTTCTGCTGTAATCTTTCTGGATTTCTCTGGTATTTGCATCCTGTCTAACAGTATTTGCAGCTTCTACCAAAACTGCTTTTTATCTTCATTTGAACAAAATGACAATTGACTTACGAACTGTTGGTCCAGTATATTTGTATCAGCTTCTGAATTGCAAGTTTTTATGTATTAAGGTTGATATTTCTTCACTCTAGAAGTATATAAAACATGTTCCTTACTTACCTTTTGAGAGGTATTCTGTCTAGTAGTTTGAAGTGTTTTGTGCTTTGTTTGGTGGACAGCACATATCAGTTTCAGTTCTGTATTTTTTTTGCAAACATAAAGCAAATCTAATATTGATTTTCCCTATTTTGTATTCTAGTACAATGCTCATGGAGTACCAAGAGAAGAATTTGTAAAATAATTCTATTGTCTGTCAAAAACAAACAAAAAGCGTAAACCAGAAAAGGGAGAAGGGGAGAGAGATAAAAAGTTCTATAGATTACTTTATAAAATTAAAAAACTCCACCATCGTGCATACACTGTGTCAGGAGCAGCACATACAGAGAGCAGCAACTGCAGATGCAAGTCAAAGACTACCAGTGAGATGAAGGGACTTCCTGACTTGGAATTTAACTGTAGGATCAAAAAATAAAGATTCTACAGCATTTTGTCCGTTTTGAAAGGTATTGAGGTATTATAACAATAAAGGACTACGTGTTTTCATAAGTTTTCCCACTTGAATTTCATTTGCCAAATGAATTAGAAAGTACAGTTTTACAGGACAGTATGTGTTGTATGTTACTCCAGCCCCCAGCGTCATTTTGTTCAGTATGATTACCTTTTTAAAAGTGTCCTCTAGTCTATTTATAATTGACTGCTCCCTTCCAGAATACATTCAGTTTCTGTCCAATATCTTTGATCCTAAAATTACCTTCATTATTTCTGTGATCTCATTTACTTCTATTCACGCTCTTAATCACAGTGCTCTTGTGTCTTCTCTACATCACCAAGGAGATTCTTTCCCCCTTTTGCCATGCCATCTTTGCTGCTTCTCATTTTTTCGTGGTTCTCCTGTCCCTTTTAAATTCAAAAGCACTCTCTTCTGCAGTGATGGCTTAAACCAAGTTTTGACTCATTCATGTTGAGCCTCATGTTCCCAGTTTTAACTTATCCTTTCACTCTTTAGCCTTGTTCCTGACTTTTTTTCCCTGTCTGTGAATATACATGATGGCTACTGCAATGAATGTGCTATTTTATACCTTCAGCTTAGAGTCATGCATTATACTTTAGTGAACATAAGTACATTTATTTATGATACGTGGGAGGATAATACTGCTGGGCAAAATTTAACCTGTAAGGCATCTATGATGCTTTTCTGCCACAYCACCAATATCAGGAAAAAGTATTTGATAAAATATTTGGAGATTCTGTTTCAACATTCTGGTAATTTATTTCTAGAAGAATATACTATGAATAAATAAATAAATCTCAACAGATGTGCAATTCCAGAAGTAAGAAACTGCTTTTTGCTAGATCTCAACTAGCAAAGGAAAGCCGAAAGGGGAAGATAAAAAAACAATTATTGAGAAAGAAAGACTATAGATAGATAATACGGTTTTGAAACAGCAATTTTTTTTTTCTGACAATTTCAAAATTACCAGTGTCTGTTAGGAATTTTGCAGCTACAAAGCTACATATTAGTTGTCCATTGTCTCTATAATGAAAATTTAGAAGCTTGTTCATGTAATTGTAATTGTATCTGACTACATCTGAGTATTCTCACTTAGTCATTGTCCACTGATTTGTGGCTAATTTCTTGAACTAGAAATTATATCTTTTTTATTTAAAAATCCTCAGTGGATTTTTATCCTGTTCTTCGATCCAGTTGCTGCTCTCTGTAAGCATTTCAGAAAGTTTTCTTTATAGCTTTCAGTATTCCAGAAAGACTGCTTGGTAGTTCCCATTCTTATCTTTTGGAAATATTTTAATATTTTCTGTATTAATATCCAATTTATAAACSTGAAGCTCATGATTCAGAAGAGGAGAAAAACCCCATTGTGAGATTATTGGTTATCATTTTGACTGACTCAGAGCTTTTGATTTATTATTCAGAGCATGTAGCTACAAGCAAGGCAGTTACACTACAGAACTATAAAAAAGAATAAAAAACCCAGCCAAACATTAAATCACTTGATCCTTTTCTGTAACAGCCTTTTGGTTGGTTTTTAATATTAAATTGAAAATATATTCATTGCAGTGGTTTCCATTGAAGAAGGAGAATCTCTTTAATAGAAACTAAAATACATTTTGGGAAAGTTTAAATACAAAATGGATAAACCGCATAAGAGCCATGAATGGGATATTCAGCTTATTCAAACGAATTTCACTACTAAGATTTTAGATGACTTTGCAAAGCCACCTACTTTAATAATTCCTTCCAACTCTAATATAGCGCARTTCAACACATGTTTTTGAATGCTCTGAAATCTCCAGGGCCTCAACTTCACAGAAACTGTGTAGTGTATCCACTAATTGGCTCTTGCCTCAGAATCTTTATTTCTCAAAARAAAAGTTATCCTAGACATATAGCTTGTTGAAGTTAATTGCTGAGGCTGTGGATGCTTTTGAAGGCATTTTGATATTGCACTGTGTAAAAATACAAAAAGAGTTTTGAAGTTAAATATTCTTATTGAGAAAACTGGAGGGTCTTTTATTCTATGGGATAACAGATTTTGCTGACAGCAGTAACAGAAAAGAGAGAGAATAGGGAGGAAAAAAAAAAGAAGAAATAACAACTGAACAGGATGCTGAAAAGAGTAGGCTAGTTCTTCTTCCAGAATGGTGGAGCCACATTTATACATTTTCATAGTTTTTTGAACTACAAGGCTGTAGAATTCACTATGAAGTATATGTGAAAATGGCAAAAAACACAAAAAAATCTTAGAGGGTTTTTTTTTCCACTTTTTGCTTTTGTTCTGTATTTCTGTAATCTTAATATCTCCATTTTTATTTTAGCAAGATACCTTTTGATGTTTGTTTCTTGATTTGTCTGTTGCCAGAGAGAGATGGGGTGCTGTCTATATTTCTATCTCAATCTCCTGTACAACATACTAAAGAAATAATTCAGTACCTTTTTGGACAATCCATTTGCATTTCTCTTGGCTAAGAAATAATTTCTCTSTTTCCATTTAGGTTTTCTGTTTATACATTTAATAGTTTTTCTCCACATGGCGATTTTGAGAATACAATTTAGAACATAGAACATTTCATAGAATGGTTTAGGTTTGAAGAGATGTTGAAGATCTTTAAAGAACTTTAAGATGTCTTTCTCATGGCAGTTTTCTTCAAAGTGGATGTTACTTTAGTCATTACTATATTTAGAAGTTGAATTTTTAAAATTGAAGTTAGATAAGCATGACCATAATCTATTCAATCTTGTGTATTTTTYGTGCTACTGAATTATACTGTGACCAAAATTCAAATTTTAAGGTGGTCTGATCATCATTAGTGCATAAAATTACCTTTTCCTTTTTTGTCCGTGTGCACATSGCAGTACAAAACACTCTGGAAATTTTTCAAATGAGCTGAATCTGAATCTGCTGATCTGGAGTTACGTTGTTGGCAGCACTACTGGGAAAAAGCCCCAGGCTTCTTGAACTGTGACAGGCTTTCATCAGGACCCAGTTACCATTTACTGTTGGAGGATTCTGAGAAGAGTCATTAGCTAATACTGAAAACTTACCCTGGGGTGAAAATTTCAMCTTTCTTTATGTAGAGTGGAGTCTTATTTATGTATGATGTAGAGGCCAAATGATCTCACAGTCTCCTGCGTGACATGACAGCGCCTGAAATATACATCCCCTTAAATTGTGCCCAAGTCTTTCATCAGGAAAGGGAAGGTTTGAAGAATGATGGGTAGACTAGCCCTTCCAACAGGAAGAAATCATAATTTTGTTGTAGGTTTATGGTGAAAGTAATTCCGTTCAGTCACAGTCGGTTGATTTACACCAATCGTATTCTGTCTGGAGCTGTGGTTCTTAATTGCTTCAATAGGAAGTGCCTTCCTGAGAGAGGCCAATACTGGTGTCCTGTCATCAGCAATGCTGCAAACAGCAATACATTTTATGGGCAGAAAAATGCAGCAAAATTAAAAACCCTTAAATAAACAGAGGCTGAAAATTTTCCCTGGAGATTTCATAGAAGCAGTATATTTTGATAMATTCTGAGTCAAGTAGCTACTAAGCAAAACCTGATTTGATATTTTTTTCAAGTACAGGTGTGTTGAAGAAACCAAGCTAAGGAGAAAATATTTTTGCAAAGCACTGACTCACTTGACCGTGTATGCAAAATGAAACAGTTTTTCACTTTTTAGAAATTATGAAATTATTTTTCACTATTTAGAAATTATTTTTTAGATCATTATGGGCAGCTGGCAGCCTTGATTCCTGTCTGAGTCTTAGTACCATCTCACCTGTCCTCACAGTTCCCAAGTCTTAGTCCCCAAGCCAGTTGATTGCAGGTTTTTTCCCTTTTAGTTGTCTTAAACCAACTTCTACAGTCAAGAACCCAAGGTGCAAAGTTTTGCTTTAATGCCAGTAAGTTCTTTGTCTCTTTCAGTGGTTGTTTTTACCAGCTGTACCTAGTAGAGTACTTGAAGACACTCATTTTCTTTTACCACTTCCCCGTCAATAGTTCCAACATCTTCCTTCCTTTGGAGTGAATGTACTTTCATCAATACTGCCTGCCTCTGGCTTTTCTCCTCAGCATATACATTGCCTAAACTCCATTGATTTTTAATGACCTAATAATCTGCTGCATCTCAAAACTCCAGTAACAAGGACAGGTCAATTCATCCRGGTGGAAACATATGCAGTAAAAATGGAACAGAGAAAATCAAATACTAAAAATCTAACTTGTCTCAGCTGAGCAGGAAAAACCTGCAATTTTTCAGATTTATCATAAGGCCAAACCCATGTGCGTTTTCAGACGAATAGCAGAAAAAAAACGAACCAAACAAAAAAACATTGCCAAAACCAAAACAAAACCCCCCAAAAAAATCCCAACCAAAAAAACCCCACCAAAACGACAAAAAAACCCCAAAACTTTCTTACCCAAGATTCATTTACACAGACTTTTTAAAATACTTAATAAAATGGAAGTGCTAGCCTCATTTAGAACAAAGAAATCGTTAACATTATAATAATGAGTGGTCTGAACCAATTTATAAGTTGTWACCAGAAATGACTGAGCTATTCTGTCTGGACTCATCTGTTGAGAAAACACAATCTGGATTATTGAAAAGACCATTTTATCACTTAGCRGTTTAACAGTCATAATTTTGTAATACACGTAAAATAGATTTTGTAATGAGAAAGTTGGAGGAACTGAAAGAATAAGCTGGGGTTTCATTCTTAGATGACAGGAGGCATGGTTAGAGAGTGAATAATGTGAACTGTTTTCTGAGGTTGTAATCCTGCAAAGGGGGTGTTCAAAATGAGAAAGATACTCTGAATTTAAATTTGCCTTTAATAAAAAACGTTTCTTTAAAATTTTGTGTTTGAGTTTGAAAGCTCTGAATGTCCAGGRCCACATTCTTTATCTTTTACAGTGGAACAGACTCTTTCTGAAGGAAGGAAATACATAACATAAATAAGAGTGCTGGAATGAACCTTAAATGTTTCCTGTAAAACTACTTTCTAAAGCTGCCCAACTAATTTCTATAACTCAGAATCAGTCTTTATGTATTAATAGAAACATTCTTGGAGAATTTGCTAACACACAACAAATCCTTCTCCCTTTGGGAACATAATGCAATAGCAGGTGAGGAACACTTTGTCCCCTCACCTTCTTGCCTTGAAGGAGCTACAAGATCATGGTTTAAATTCTGTGAATTAATTCATTCACTTGCCAGGAATAGCTCATTTTTTCCAGGTTTCTGAAGGTCAGGGGATTTTTTACTCGTGCTTACTATACTTTAAATTAAATCTCCTTGGGGCCTTTCAGCCTCCACACCCAAGGCAAAGTGTACAGAGATGACAATTTCCATTGTTTTATCTTGGTATAATTCATCTATGTGCAACAGAAAGAAAAAAAACAACGAAAACAAAAACAACAACAACAACAACAACAAAAACCCAAACAACCAAAAAAACCAAACAAAACCCAAACAAAACACCACCAAGAAAACCCCAACAACAAAACACTGAAATATTTTTACATCAGTCCGTGAGAATGAGCAGGATTGTTACATGCAGAAGTGTCTGATCATTTTTGAAAAACAGTCTGTGAGATGACTGCCTGACTGATTCCCAGGTGCATGTGATGCATTAAATTTAAATTTAATTTTCTCATTTAAATTTCTCATGTAATTTTCACTGGTTTTGGTCAACATTCTCCCAGGTATAGCAGACTTGAGAGTTCACTGGCTCTGAGAGGGCTTGCCCACAAAGGGAGGCTGGTGTMCACATCCTGCTGTGGTCCTGGAGAGCTCAACAGGTCTCAATTTAGGACTGCTGCTTCCAGGGTCACAAAAGAACTGGCTTTAGTCATAATAACGTCCCATCTTGGCCACAATTTGGTTTAGTAACTTTCTTTAGAGGTTGGGTAACTACACTGTTGTTCTGCTCAGGACGTTATTTTGTTAGTTTRGGTGAGAAAAATGAGTTTCCAGAACTGTTCATTAAGAAAGGGTTTGGCTCATTAGCCAACATAAGTTCATGGGAGCAGACAGTACTTGTGGTGAGCTTCAGGCCAATGCCCACCAGTATTTCTGACATGATTATGCAGCCCAAGGAGGAGGGAGGGATGCACCACCACAGTGAGATTTTGCTGAAGTTTTTATTCAGTAAATTRCTCTGTGTTTTTGCTCTAACTGCAGGCAATCAAGTTTGTGTTGCATGCTCATGAAATACTTTATTAAGAATAGGTTTTGATTTAAGCACCAAACTCTGTCCGTATTTAGGTAGCTTTTTAACCTAATAATAGCCTTCCTAGCATTATATGGCTCTAACAATTTGACTTCAGCCTGTCTTCATTGTTTTTAATTCTCTTAAAAAATATGGTTAGAAACAACCATCACAACTTATATCAGATATCTATATTGATAACTGTGATATCCATGTAGTATATGCAACACCTTAAAATTCTGTTTTCTCACTTTTATAGGAGTTTCAAAGAGATTTCATATAAATCCATAAACAAGAACACTCACGGGTTGTTCTGTTTGGTTGCATACCAGTATGATTTGTAAAAATCAGAGGTTTCTGTTGTTGTTTGTCTTATGTGGATTATTTCATTTTGACAATATTCTTAGCGCTGTTTTATCTGCACACTTAAATTTGGGGTTTATTATGGACTAAATAATCGGTATAATAATCTTTGAAACACTACTTTGGTTTTGATTTTTAATACAAAGAGTGTGCCATAGGCATTAGGTCAGTAATTGCCCACTTCTAAGTGTTTTATGTTCTGTTTACAGCTAATTCCAYTGATTTGATGGCTGGTTTCCATTTGATATGCAGGATAAGTAAGGGTGGCCAGTTATCTTTTGGAGAGAAAACAGCACTGACAGAAGTAGTAGACATGAAATACAACAGTTGTTTATATGTATTTTTTGTCAACTSAAAAAACACAGTTGCCTCCAAGGAGTGTTTTTTATCCTTGTAGACATTTTATAGTGTTTTTAACATTTTATACTTACGTATTTTTCTTCTAGTCTTTTTCTGTTTTCCTTATGTTAGAAGACTGTCTGGTCTTTCTTTTTTTCTTTTTTTCTTTTTTTCTTTTTTCTTTTTTTCTTTTTTCTTTTTTCTTTTTTCTTTTTTCTTTTTTCTTTTTTCTTTTTTCTTTTTTCTTTTTTCTTTTTTTCTTATTGAGAACACAATTTGAAATACCTCAAGAAACTCTTTTGTTTGGTTTTTTTTTTATTAAAATCTTCTTGGTATTTCTACTTCTTCGAGTGATAGTACAAGAGATCTGAAATTAGTCTAGGCACCATTTTTTCATAGAAGGTCATGAGTCCAAGATTTTTCAGTGCTCTTCTGTATAGTATTTATGTTAGCATGAGAGAAAGCAGAGAAAATGCTGATCAGTAGGAAAAATTATACTTAGTAATATTCCTCAGACGAAGTGTTGTTGGGATTCTTAGTTAAGCACTTGTCATACATGAGACACATCAGTGTCTCATCTAAAGAAAGAAGGATTTTCAGATGAAGAATTTTCAAACAAATACAGACAACATAGATCGTTACAGATCTCTACAAACATCATATCCCTAATCTCACTCCACTGTTAAGGCATTATTTTTTTTAATGCAACAGATATGGATATATACCATGAAGTATTGCTATGGAAAGAAAAAATAATACTACCTGTGAAAAGCACTGATCAAGTTATCTCTTTCCACAGTGGAAAAAATKATATCTTGCTGCAGAAATGTGATGTGATTGGGTGCAATTTCTTATTGCATTGTAGACGATTTAAAATCTAGAATTACACACAGTTCAAAAAAYAATTTGTGCAGAAGGGATATATGCCGACCATTTTTGATGCTTCATTATTTATATTTCTGTAAGATAGCAATTCCTTTTCACAAAAAAAAAGCACCAAAAAAAAAAACAACCCCAAAAAAACCCAACACCAAAACTCACCAAAAAACCAACAAAAAAACCAAAACCAAAACCAAAACAAACAAACAAACAAACAAAAAAACCCAAACAAAAAAACCCAAAAACCCAAAAAAAACCCCAAAACAAAACAACAACTATAAAGTTCATCAGATTTCCAAGCCTGCTTTTTCTGGTGAGGGGTCAGTTACTGACCATTGTGTTTCTCACACAAGCCATTTCTGTAGCTTGTGGGGTTTTTTTGCCTTAACTAAAAACTAAACTACATCAAACCATGACACAGAGTCATGACTGTTACCTAGCCTAACACATGTGTAGGGATCTGCATAAATTTCATGTGATGATTGGATTTATGCAATTCCAGATGAAGCTGTTGTTATGAAGACTGAAAATTCCATTTCGGATCAGTTGGCTGAGCTCTAATCCCATATGGGCCATTCACAYAAGGGTTGGGCTCAATGATCCTCTGKGTCCCTTCCAGCTCAGAGCCTGCTGTGTTCCTKCTTGTGGTTCTAGTGATAAACTTTGATTTTCAGTTCTAAACTGCAATGAAAGGCTTTATTACCTGCTTTGAGCATTTTATTGGCACAAATTTGTCAGTAAAAACGATTTTTGCCAACTATAAAAACATTAAGTGGCTCGGTRTAATTTTTTATGGAAGAATAAGCATATTTATATGTATAGTTTGTTTTTAAATTAAATTCCTCACAAAGTAGCTAAACTTGTTCAAAACTTTTTGAAAAACATATGTAATTGTATCTTCTGTAGCAAATGCATTTTTTTGCTTCTCTTCTGTCGTTGTTTTCTACTGTTATACTAATCAATAAATACTTGTTGATTCCTCTTGACTTTAAGCAGTAGACCAGAAATGGGATTTCTGTTCTCATAAGAGATACTTGGCTTCTAAATAATAATTATAAGGTTGGCCTTTACAGAAAAGAGAAATCAACAGTAAAACACTTCAGCTTGGTTTTAAAAAGTTATGATTTTGCATGAGTTTTTGAGCTTTTTAGGCTTCCTAGAATGGTGTTCACAAAATACGTGCCTGTGGATTRCTCAAGCCTAGCATTGCATGTCGTGTAAAGGTTTGTTGGTTTGGGTTTTTTAATGTCATGTTTTCCATAGATTCTCTGCAAAGTCAGCAAGTAACTTGCTACTTTTTTGTGTATATCATTTTATGAATCGTTGTGGTAAATGACACTCTAAATATGTGTGAAATATTATTGTCATCATTCACTATTAAGGACACTTGATAGGATTTTGAATAATAGTATAAAATATCTAATTGAATATGAGATATTTTTATTTCCCTCCATTTTAACTGATCGWGGTCAGTTCACTGATTTTGTATTACAAAGCACTTCTATGTATTAGCCATCTGGTTTTTTTTAATTTCTTAGACTACAAGGTGTTCCATTTATTCCTTTGTAGAACTGTCTGAGTAGATGCCATTTTCATTGCTCATTACAATTTTGGTTTTGATCAGTTTGTAGAAAGTGTTGAAGAAAAGAAATTTAGCACCGTGMGGATGGGGGCTGGAGATCTTGAAAACTACCAAACTGCTTTAGAAGAAGTACTCACGTGGCTTCTCTCTGCTGAAGATGCATTACAAGCACAAGGAGATATATCCAATGATGTAGAAGTTGTTAAAGAACAGTTTCACACCCATGAGGTATATGTTTATACTAATGTTTCAAAATGTATTTATTTTATTCTATTCTATTCTCTTTGCTTGTTTTTTTGGCATTTGTTTTGCTTTTTTATTAATTTTGATTCAGAGGATGCAAACTTTTTGCCCTTTGAAGGAAATGAAAGTCTTTACTTCTGGTTACAACGTTTGGTGAGGAGTTTGAAAATCACGTTGGCAAAATTCTGCAATTCTGTTCTTTCATTTCAAAGAATGCAACTGAAATCTGGATTTTTTTAATTTTTTTTTTTTTTTAAAATCGTCAGGGTTTTATGATGGAGTTAACAGCTCACCAAGGACGTGTCGGTAATGTTTTGCAAGTTGGAAGTCAACTTCTATCAACTGGAAAACTTTCAGATGAGGAAGAGAATGAAATCCAAGAACAAATGAATCTACTTAATTCTCGTTGGGAAAGTCTCAGGGTAGCAAGTATGGAAAAACAAAGCAAGTAAGTAATATGTCAGGTGAAATAACATATATTGATTTTGACTGAAACAATCCTGAACTTGACTAACAGTTGGGATTTTCCTTCATTTCACTGTGAACAAAACTCCATCTGGTATCTGTTTTAACCTGAAATTTGATGTGCAGTGATTTTGAACCTTGCATGTTGATTGGTGCCTGAAAGCCACACAAAGCAGTGGCTGTCAACAACTTGGACACAGATAACACTTTAACCAAAATGTACATAACCTACCTCACCTTTTTCCAGTTGTTTCAACAAATATTGTATTGCACAATATTGAGCTACAAAGGAGAGAATCTTTGCAAAGATAAAAAAGAATAAGGGAACAAAATCTTTAAGGCCTGTAAAAGTCTCATTAAAAGAATAAATGAGAGTTTAGCTTTTCTGGAAGTATTGCCATAGTTTTATGAGAGCGCAAATTACGCTACTTAAAAAAGGGCAAGTCCTATAGTTTAAAGTTGCACTACAAGTAGATGTGGAGAAATAATCTATTAAATATTCACAATAATCTTTGGARATTTTTAATATTACTATATCTGATTTTGAAATTTTGATTTACATAGTACCATCTGGGATAAGAAATTCCATAAATGTAAGAGCTTGTGATTGTGCCGCAGGGAGGAATTTGGTTTACAGGATACAGAGATAAAATATATATTTTCTTACTTTCTTCATAAATATACATTGAACATACTCACTTTTTCATCTTGCTCTTCTTTGAGCTTTTTCGAGTTCTACCTTWCCTCTTGGGGTTAGGGGGTTTGCCCATTGCATTAAAAAGCAAACTGTGATTTTCAGCTATTGCATGACATAACTCTCTTTCTTGCAATATGTTCTTAGCAATTCCARACACTTGTTTTCTTTTCAGTTTGCTACTGAGTATTGAGAATGTTTCCTTTATTCYGTTTTCCTTTGACTATAAAATTTTTGATGGGTTTCAGATGTTTCAACCTAACTTATTCCAGTTCTAATATTTTTTGGAGAGAAAAATCTATGATGCTTCCCTGCAGGGAGTTTTTATTGGCCATACTTATTTTCATTTAAATCCACATAAGCAGCCACAASTCTGAGTGGTACTTTGTCTACTTAAAATGTCCTTCAGTAGCAGTTGTTAAACCCATCTCCCAGCTGCAGCTGTAGGTCATGGCTTGGAGAATTGAATGACCTGGTATCTTCTCAAGCAAGTCATTGCTGGGTAATRTGAATTCAGTAGAAGACATAAAGTGATAGGGGCTTCACAGAGAGTGTTGTGCTACTATTTAATTTCCTATTAAAAAAAAAAAAAAGAATAGGTGATAAATTCAATGAGATTTGGGATAGGGCAAGAGAAAATTTCTTAGGAGTGATATACTTAGACATAGTTAATTCTGGCCCTTTGGTCAAACTCCTGTTTTCAAGAAACTGGCTGGAGGATTATAAAAAGCTTTCATATCACAATATAATATATTTCTGGACTATTATAAATAATTTGAACTCTCAGGATCCATCTTCTACTTCAGCTTAAAGCACAATCTTCTGAGCACATTGCTATAATCTTGTCCCTAAGGCAGCAGTGACATGTTTAGCCAAACAGGGATGGTTTTTGTGGAGATGAGAACACCAAGGCTGTCTGACCCCTGTAATGGTAATGGGAAGTAGTGTGAGAAAAGGTACCACACTTTCCAGCTCAGGGAAAACAAAAGCAAGCAATAAACAAGGGCAGGAGGAAGATATACTGATAAAAATGCTATAAAAGTGAAAGGGTCTTAGAAAAAGTGATTAGGAGGTGAGGATGTCAGAGGAAGTTTGGTACACAACAATGCCTTKGTGTAAAAGCAGCCCAGATTGTATTTCTCATATACTGACTATATATTGAAAGTATTTGCCTCTTAAAATAAGCAGTGYACTAGCATGCTGAAGGAAAAATGTCTGTGGTTTTTGGTTTTTTTTTTTTTAATTTCTTTCTCCTGGCCTTTCCCAAACAGGATTTTCTATAGTAAAGCATCTCAGTGATAAATATGCCACTGCAGAGAAAACAATGCAATTTACCAGTTTATAGGGAGTTCTACAACTTTTAAAACACATTCAACTCAATGAAAAAGCTTTTTTAAAATTCGTAACTTATGAGAGCTGTACTATAAACAAAAGTTGTGATAATCTCCTATAATTATTTCCTATAATTATATTATTTAATTATAATAAATAAATACTGAACCCTCATATCAGATGGTTATAAGAGTACTTTGAAAACTAGGMAGTACCTTGTGGATGGTAAGAAAGATGCAGCATTCTTTTGCGTAGGAATAAACTGTGATTATTTTTTGTGATTATTTGATTTTKAAGTTTATGCTCCTTACTTCAGAATAATACCAATATTGTGTATAATAGATGTTTCATAATATTTTCATTTTCTTAAATTCAGTTTACTTGAACAGGTTTTCTGTACAGTTTATTTCCTTTATTGCTAAGAGGAATATCTCCAGGATGAAGGATTGTACTTTATAATAGCTTAGTTTAGAACATCAAGACAATAAAATACACAGTTGAAAGTGAAGGACTGAGATCTGAGATCCCTAATCCCTTGTGAACTGTGGGATTTATTGAAACAGGGCATCATCTTTCTGTACTCTATCTGTAATTATTAGAGAGATTAGGGTGGAAACAATACTATATGACTCCTCTGGTGGTTTTAATCAATCTTTAATATACAATTTCCAGTTTWAAAAAAAAAGAAAAATATAAAAAACAATCTGAAATCATAGAATACTATTGATGAAGATTTTGTTCAGGAAAGTTTAGAGAATTTCTCAACAGGCAACTGTAAGTGGAAATCTGTAATGGATTTTTGGCCARATCATTATGGATCTTGCTATATAAGTTGATTAGGCAAAACTGAAGTATTTCAAAACTGACTTYTTTTCAGAGTATTCTCCATTGAATAACTGAGAAGATAGTATTGTTTTATATTTAATATCCTAAATTAGAGGAAGCCTGGTAAGGTCAACTGTTTGAGCAGTTTTTCAAAATACTTGTAGTGGATAAAACAAGCTTTAAAAAAAACAAGTGTAGATATTTTGAACTCCAGCTCTAATAGAAATGAAACTGGAATACAAAACTTTARCAGACTGAATATTATCTGATGTAGTCAGTTCCTAAAGAAAAAGCTTTAAAGCAGTTTTTCTAAATCAAAACTATTTCAAAGAAATTTCAGTTACCTTCTCTGTAGAACCACAGAATTTGCTGGGTTGGAAGGGACCCGTTGGGGTCATGAGTCCAACTCCTGGCCCTGCACAGACACCCCAAGAGTCGCCCCATGTGCCTSAGAGAATTTCCCAAACACCTCCTGAGCTCTGTCAGGCTGATGCTGTGACCACTGCCCTGGGAAACCTGTTCCCCCTTCAAAGGATATATTTCTATTCTGCCTTCAAATGTAACCTTGTGGAAATCTGTTAGTATGTGGGGCAGATGTTTCTGCTTGTTGTTTT
Organism: Mixornis gularis; assembly: GCA_003546035.1. Taxonomy (NCBI): domain Eukaryota; kingdom Metazoa; phylum Chordata; class Aves; order Passeriformes; family Timaliidae; genus Mixornis; species Mixornis gularis. Next base: position 1,360,485 of record QVAJ01000008.1, read on the forward strand.
CTTCCCTTATAAATTCTAATTATTTTTTCTTTGTTTTACAGTTTACATAAAGTCCTGATGGATCTGCAGAATCAGCAGCTGGCCCAGCTCGCTGATTGGCTGACAAAAACAGAGGAAAAGACAAAGAAAACTGATTTGGAGCCCTTAGGTCCAGATCTAGAAGATCTAAAGCGTCAAATAGAAGAGCATAAGGTATGCTGTGCTGTGCCTCCAAAGGCATAAAAACCAAATTGGGTGTTTGACAYTTTAAAAGCTCTACTCCTGCTGTTACAGCATAGCAAAGTAATGTGAAATCTTGGTTTAATATTTATTGTTCTGTACAGTTAACAAGCTTTTGTAGACTTACTTTATCACAACTGTGAGTTTTATTCTGATATTAAAAACATTGCTTTCTTTTTATAAGCAATATACTAGAATATGCAAGGCAGCTGTAACATCTTTTCATTCTATTACAATGAGGATATATCAGTTTTTTTAATACCTGTGTATTCTTCTTTTTGCATCTTGCTTTTTTCTCTTACATGCTGTAGCAGCAATGCTGCAGTAGTCAGACCACATAATATTGTTAGGACTCCAGAGATTCTGAATATATATTTGCACTGAATATGTATTGTGCACTGTAAAATGCACTACTTTCTAACAGTAGAAAATACTTTTTGSTAATGTATTTAAATAACACCAGAAAACAAAGAAAAAGGCACAAAAAACCCCACCTCAGGAATAGACTATAAGATGGAATTTGGCCAATTTATCCCACATTACATAATGGTAATTTTTAAATTGGAAGAATTAGGAACTAAAAAGAGAGAGAGGATAGCTTGTCTAATAGATTCCATTTACTGGATTAGATTGGCTTGCTTCATAYTAATTTAAATTTAAATATTAATTTATATATGTGTCTATAGCACATGATGATGATAAGGAAACACAGAAAAATATAGAMAACAGAGGTGATTTTTGAGGTGGTGGAGATTTAATGTGATGACCTATTAATGTCTCTACATCAAKGGCTCAAAGCAGTTCCTTGCCATGGTACCTTGAGAGATTTTAACACCTGATGCTTCCTGGCCTGTGTCAGTGCTAATCCAGGTTTTAGAGGGCAGATCATCCTGAAAAACAATTCCAACTGAAATCAGCTTTTACAGTTCTTTTAAAAAAAAGGTCAAAAGCTGCAAAAGGCTTCATGATGCACTTGTGTGTTAAAGATGATTTCTTTGCATTCTGATTAAGGAGTGCTACTGAAGAAGAATACAAATTCTGCAGCTCCTGCTGCTGTTAGTGCTGTCTGTGCTTGCCCTGTGAGGAGACAATGAATTTCAGTATGAGGATTTGCTGGCTAAGGACATTTTCTGACATTAAATTTTCTTTTTTAACAGAAGACAGCAGGTAATTATGAAATGGTAATTAGAGAAAGAAACATGAAAGATTTTGAATACATCAGTACTAAGACTTGAATAACTTTACCCCTATTTCTATGCATTTTATGCTTGAATACTAACATAAAATGTAATCCTTTTATTTATGCAATCTCYTTATGCTGCTTCTTTCTAATACTGAGAAAAATGGGTATTTAGGTTGTATTTGAAGATTCTGAGTGAAGACATGCAGAAATCTCTTTTCCACATGCTTGTTCTTCATTTTGGTGTGTTGAGTTAATGAACATTWTTTATTTATGTGTATTACTTTTCAAATCTGTTTCATGTGTGAGAGGCAATTTAGCAAGAAATTCTGGATATAAAATGGTTTGGGTTTATTTTAATTACATTTATATTCATTTATCACTTGCYTTATTCAGAAGTCAAAGAACAGGGTTTTCCATTCTTTCAGTTATTGAGAGAARGTGTCATATAATTTTATTGAGTGTCATATACAGCAAAGCAACCTCTTGTAACAAGGGTTAAAACAATGGAATTTTAATAAGATGAATATTGCTTCATTATTGAACAAGCAAAWAGAAAAGCAAAACCCAAAAGCCCCTTCATATTTTCTTAGTCTCACATGAGTCTGGTTGTATCAGGAAACAATGTTTTGTAAATTCATAAGAGGAGCCAGAAGTTTGAAGATATAAAAGACAATCATAATTTTAAATGAAACAGACTTCAGCAAACATGATAGGTTTGGGTTGTTGTCATCTTGTTGTCTCCTCTTTACCCTCATAATTTTGCCTCCCTCTCTTTATCTGTTCATTAGTAGGTACTTTTCACTCGATTTATTTCATGTTATGTATCCCCCTTTSACTTATGATTTCCATACATCTGATTTCTTTATTTTGTGTATTTTAAAATGATGTTGCAGAAATATTGGTCTTGAGTTCTTGTGACTGCACACAGTTTCTCTGTGTCTTCAGTTTCTCTGCTGGGTCATTTGAAAAAAGAACCCACAAAAATAAAACAAAACACACCCCCTCCCCCCAAAAAACCCAAAACCAAACCAAAAGCCCAAAAGCCCACTAATGTGCATTGGGAATGGCAGCCAACAATCAGACCAGACAAAGAACACAACATTCTTCCCAGCGYGCTGCTTAGGTCCAAAATATGTCAGATTGTTATCTTGATAGTAGKGACAATTTTCTGAGTGGACTGAAGTGGTGAAGTAGAAAATTTTTTGCCATTAGGAAGGTACAGAGTTCTGSTAAGAAATTTGGCACAGACAGTATATTTTGGAAGAATAGTTAAACATTTCAGTAATATTTTTTTTTAGTAATGTTTTAAGCATTTTTTTTTCCTGTGACAATTATCCCTTCCTTGTAATTTTGTAAARGAAGAAAGCTACTTTTCAGTAAAAATTGAAGGACTATTGAGCTGTCCAAGCAGAATATTGTATTGGAAATGTTATAATTTATTTAAAAATTGTGCTTTTAATTGCACTGGTTTTATTATTCCAAATTTATATCACACCATATATAATTAGTAGATTTTTATAGTTTCATTAAGTTTCTAAAAACATCTAAGCCTTTTTTCGTCATAGGATTTTTAGTACTTCAAATTAATTTGAAAGGTAAAATGAGACACTTCTTCAGTGTCCAAATATCAGGATGGATTTGTCTTTGTGTACTTGGATGACTTTGGTAGGCATTTTTATTCACTTTGAAATAGATTATGTTGGAGTTGTGTAAGGTATCTGATAGGTGGGAATTAAAGGAATTGTGGAGTTTTATGAGTTTCTCTTGTTGCTATCTTTATTCATCAACATCTATATCCATCTTTCATTTTAAATCCCTGAAAATTTGCTATTTCTCTAATAAGCTCAGGACAACTTGTTAGAAATTTCCATTTAAATGATTTGAAGAGAGTGTGCTCTTGCCTTGAAACTGYCCATCATAAATTCCTGTTCCAACAAGATCCTGTAAACAAACAATTCCCACTAATGAATTTCATGGTAAAAATAGACACTTGGGTTATAAAGAACAGTCTTTTACTTCAAAGTAAATTGAATCTGCCTGAGGATTAGATAATGGTTCAACTTTCTGGTTCAGCTGTTCCATGACTTCTCAAGTCTTTCACAATGTGTGTGAGACGCCCACCTCCAGAGTGCCACCCACTCCTGCTAGCTCTGGTTTTGTTCTGGGATGCCATCTGTCAGATTCCAGCTAATAAGGAAATAAAAGTCACCTTGTCCGTGGCTGTAGACTTATGGAGTGATGAATTTGTTTTGTTTGGCTTAGAGAGGGGGTTAAACGTGGGGGAAGTGAGCTGTATTATACACTCTAATCCATGACTGCTCTGCCTCCTCTTCCCTTTCAAATGGTTATAGAATGTTGAGAAGTCTAAATTCCAGGGATGACTCTACCAATTTAGTGTACTTCACAGTCCTTGAAATTGTTTTATAGTCTAGCTCTCTGAAGCAAATGGTACTCACAGGCATGAAAGTCAGAAAAAGGAGAATTCTTATATTGTCTCAATATGCCCATGAAAGAAATTAACTCTGAAACGGGTGGTAAGATATTTATGCCCTAAAAACAAAGTAGTCTGAGAATTCCCTTCCTATTGCTTATAACCACATTATGTTTTGGTGTGGTTTTTTATTTTTTTTTTATTTTATTTTCACATAAAGCTTAGATGTTTTATGAAAAAGAGTTTTAGAATGCGTGACCTTATTTTCATCAGTAATTCACTTCATACCTGAGTGAATTACTCTACTCGAAAAAGCAGCARGAAACCACAACATTGTGAAATTCATCGTAGTTGGTAACACAGTCAAGGTTTCTCCTGTGACAAGGCCATGTTATTTTTCTGACTGTAACTATCCCACTATATATGCATTAATCCCTAGAACACACCCAGCTGAAGTACTGAGAACATAATCAAGGACTTTGGATTCCCCCATTCTTTTGTTGGCTTGAAGCAAGTTAGAGACACCAAAAAAGGGTGTCAGGCAAGATGGAGTCCTGCATATCTTGGTTTTTTTTGTTTTTTCAGGGGAGTGGTATGAGGTCTTCTCTGTGGTTTTAATTCTCATTACCAACACCACTTTAGCTCCTTCCATTTTTGCTGCGTGTTCTCTTGCTGCACCTGAGTAAAGGAAGGAGAAAATACGTCTGGCTGCTCAGTTCCCTGGTGCCAGGGCTGGGCTGGTTTTGGTTTTGTTAACTATAGCAAAGGAGGGGTTCCGTCTTCCATGGCAAGTGAGGGGAAAGAAAAAAGAAAAAAAAAAAGGGTAACCAAATTTTTCATCAGACATGCAGAAATCATGAAATGCCTTCATTTCTTGTTTAGTTTCCTGGTTTCTGCAGTGAGTGAAACTGGGGTGCTGCATGAATTTCCTAATGGTGGGTCACCGCCTGAGTAGTTTTCTCCTATGTTAGTAATGTTGTAGGGATGCCAAGCTGAAGTTAGTAAGTGCTTGTTTAGTGAAATCTATGTGATATTTTTATATTCTTACAAATTTTAGAAAAAACAAAATTAAATGTTTTCATACAATATGAGGTACAAAATTGAATTCAGTGGCTATTTAAAATCTGCAGGCTATTGGTATGTATATATATTATGTAAGTATCTGTAAATCAGCTGCATAAACTCAAAAAAATATTTCTCAAGCAAAATTTTCAGTCTGGAATATTGTATTAAGCATTGGGACTTGTGAATAACATTAAGSTCTGGAGTTGTCATAGTCAGTTATTCAAGTTAATCAATCAGTGGTACACTTTTTTAGCGTTTTGGTTTGGTTTTTGTTTTTTTACTTTGGAACACATTCTCTAACACATACGCTTTCATTCCAGGCCTTTCAAGAAGATCTGGAGCAGGAACAAGTCAAGGTGAATTCCCTAACCCATATGGTAGTGGTGGTGGATGAAAACAGTGGTGACAGAGCTACTGCTGCACTGGAAGAGCAGCTTCAGGTAATGACTAAATGGCAATGCTGGTCCCGAAAGATTGAAATAGGAATTTTTTTTAAATAAGCAAAACCAGATAGTGAATGTGTACAGGATCATAATTTGTAGACAAACAATGGTTATTGAGAAACATTAAGATTATTCTGTATTTTTCTAAAGCACTTTTGGGGGGAAAGTCCTGATTTATTTCCCATTATTTTCTCATGGCCCTGTTTCTTAGGAAACAAAGGGAACTATCACTTAATTCTATTTTCTACATACAATCACTTGAGTATCTTTAAAAGARTGACACATTGGAGATACGTTTGTGACAGAACTAGCAGCCAAGATATTAAAAAACTTTTTCAAATATTAACTTGCTCATAGTAAAAGTAAACTATAAAAGTTGCTATTACTATATTATTTATATTCCAGTGCTCTTACTGTAACTTCTGAATGAAATTGGATAAACAAAAGTCAATAATTAATGTTGAGATACACTGAAGGAGGGTTCTCTTGTGTTGGTGGTCAGCTCTCCAGGCACACAGCTCAAAGGGGATTGCAATWTTACAGCCAAGATTCCTTCTATTTTTCTCTTTCAGAGAGGAGAAAGTGTTTTTATTTCTTTTTGCTTTATTATCTAAAAAACAAGTTTGTGGGCTCTAAATCATTAACACCCAAGGTTTCTCTAGAGAAGCAATCAATACATTCAGCCAGAAGGTATAGCTGCAGCACAGACAGGTTCCCGTGCGCTGTCCTGAATGTAGCTAATTTGGGTACCAATACCAGTAAATTAGTAATTGGTTTGGAATTCAGAGTAGGTTTSGCTGAGATGCTGAGCACTGCCACTTCAAATGTAATTCTCAGTTTTCTCTGCTGCAGCTACTTAGTCCCTCAAGGAGCACAACCCAGGCAAGATAACAATGCAGCCTCTACTGATCCATAATTATTAATTCCTTCTGACTTCATCTTAAGTGTCAGAACTGTGGTGCACCTGCTCAAAATAGCCTTAACCTTCCACAGTTTCTTGCCAGCCAGCTCCTTGGAACAGTTCAGTGGAATAAGGCAGATCTCTAGCAAGACATGCCTCCAAAAKCTAAACTAAACTTGTTAAATATATTGAATAGAAGAAGAGAGAAAATACTTAMCAGTATTTGATATTTACAGCACTTCATGAATTAGAAGATGTAGAAATGAGAGTTTTTAATAGTGTGGAAAACAAATGAATCATTGGTGGACTGTTGGACAATTAATCTAATTTCACACATTCAGAAAGAAGAATTAAGGGAACACCAGGTGACACAGCTTTGTCCCATATTATTACAGTGGTTGGAAAAGTACCATCAGTATCCTGTGCAACATCTGTGGCTGACCCGTGTTGGAATAAAATGTGAAATACAACTCAGACATTATTGGAATACCTTAAAGAAACATAATGAATAGTTAATGTAAATGAAACACAGRGGAAATACACAATTTGTAACTGTACTAATGCAGAAAGCACCGATTATTACTGTCTTGGAAAAAGTCCATTCCTTGAAAGATGGTAGGAAGACAATTCCTGAGTCCCCTCACCCTGCAGCACAGGCCACCTCTGAGCAGAGCRTGGGGTGGTGTGGGACAGTCCATTTGCTCTTCTGTTACTGTCCTTTATTCACAGTTTCTTACAGAAGAATCTGAGAGAAAGCATCATAATTCCATTGCTCTGGAAGTCAAAGAATATGTAGCAATATTKCAGAYGTTAATAAAACCCAAGTACAGATRTARAGCTGTAGGGTTTAGAGGTTTAGGRAGGTGTGGAAAGTTTCATACTTTAATGCCCAGGAGAACGGAGTTACCGTAGTTCACCTGCTCTCCTAGTGAAATGTTACACCTCTTTTTTGTGTACAAGAACTGTTTGGAATTTTTTTTTTTTTTTTCATATCACTTGCAGTCTGAATATAAGCACAGGAGATAAAATGTGTTGACAGGCAGAATCATTAGAGCATTTGACAAAAAGCACAATGGAGGAAAGTTCYAAGCTTGATTATATATCTGTCAGTCTGACTTCTAAAAGTAGAACAAAACAAGAGCATGAACTGTCAGACAAAAGACCTTAATAAGACTGGCTTACTGTGGTGCTGGTCAGGATCAGATTAGGAAGAAAAGTGAGCAGTTATTTCCATGTAATAAGCAAAGATGTATTTTCCAAGCAGGTGCAATTCAGTTATGCCTTTCTTTTTGAGGTGGTAATTCCTGAAATATTTTAATACATCTGTGTATGTATTGTGTATTTTTTTTTCAAATGTTTGTATAAGACAATTTCTTGAAGCCTAAAATGAACTTTTTGAGATTTTAGGTCTCAGGAAGGTTGACAAAAATCTATGCTGATTTTAAATTAACTGTATAGAAGTTTATAAGTCTTGTTGTCTGGGCAAAAACATGTCTATTTAAGAGKCAATTAATGGCATAGAAGCCAAAATTATCCCCTGAAACGAACTATTAATTGAAAATTTACCTTTGCTTAGAAAACTAAAACTAAAGAGAATTTCAGAGCTTTTCTTAGAAAGAGCTGTCCCCCTCAGGTACTTAGGGAGACTGCAGCTACACCGGGTGAGAGTGAATATCAAAACTACTTTTACATTTCTTTGCTTACATAACATATCAATGTGTGACCTATTGAGAGGCTCCGTTTTTGCTGCTACCAAGAACCCACTATTTAGACTTAAAACTCCAGGACCCCAATTAAACTCAATCCACGGATTTACTAAGGCAGCTGTGGAATAAGGCTCAAATCTATATTTAATGCTGCAAAATCAAACCACTTTAGCAGCAAAGCTGCTGCTGTKCTCTGACTCGTTTCTACAGGAAAARTGGAGGGAATTATCTTCAGCTCAGACAAATGGCTGGATAACATACAGAAGCCATGGATGCAGGGAGATTTTTTTTCCCTAATTATACCCASCAGACAACAGGTCTCTTAAGGACTCTTGTGAGCTAGCTCAAATTRGAGGCTTCCCCAGGCTTCAGGGGTCAGGGTCTGTGCTAGAAAGAAATCTGTATTAASTGTATCAAATACTATTTGATGGCTTATTCTCCTGCCGGGGGAAAGGAGCGGAGAATGTATTTTCCAGGATTATATATCCATATTTTTCAGGGTACTSTCCTTTGATTGAAGATGATGTATGGGTAGTTCTTGTAAAAATACATCAAAATAACTGAGGAATGTTAACGAATGAGTACTTCAGTTGACTCACTGAGCCCTTATGACAGGAAGTTATATCCTACAGACTTCAGGGATTTCCAAGACCTGCTTATCACAASAGTTGCATGATATTCCTGGTTGATGCCTGGGAAGTTGAAATCTYCCATAAGGACAAGGGTTACTGATCTAGAAATTTCTCCTAATTCCCTGAAGAATAGTTTACATCCTGRGCAGCCTGGAGTTCTCCATTTTGATACAGATTTCCAGCTGTGGGTCTCATTCCACCATATCTCATTGATATCACAGCTGTGGGACCTGACCAGTGCTTCCAGTTCGTCCTGTTTGTTTCTCCCCCTCCSTGTGTTGGTGTGTGAGATGTTGAGCATTTCAGAACTGCACACAAAAACTTGTTGTTGTTTGGTAGAAATTCTGTGAATGGGCTAAATATTCAGTTCCAAGGAATTAATTTTGGATAGAGGCAAAAGCATTTTTCCACTTTTTCTCATTATTTTAAAAAGTGGATAGCTATACYTGATTAGAAAAGCATTTATCCAATAAGCTCTGTTAGTTGCAGGCTTGCAGTACATTATTTTAGTCCAGTGTTCCCGAGAGTTATTTTTTACTCATTTTCTTCTGTTCTTCTGCTTTCATACTTTGACTTTTTAGCAGACTAARATATTTCATCTTCTGCTTTTGATAGTCATAAGAAATATTCTTTCAGTGTCCTCTGAGTAGAAAAAAAAATTCTTCTTTTGCATGCAGATTTCTCTAAAAATTCAAGTTAGGGCTGTAAGAAAAGGCATTTTTTTACAGGAGGGAATTTTACTTGTTAGTGTGGATTCAGTCAATTTCTCTGAATATTTGTTTTCCCAGGTGTTAGGAACACTGGGAGCAGTCTGAGTTTCTGGGCATCACACAGGCAACTGTTCGATGTGAACAGAGATTTGAAGTTGAGCACCATGTGATTTACTATAATAACTACTTTATAAATAACAGTCCTGACGTGATATTTCAAACTTGAAACTTCATGTCYTAAATCCATTCAACCAAACGGTGTATCTTGGTCTCATGGCTGTTATGGCCTCTCGTGAGAGATARCTAGATTTAAGGTAGTCACAGAATCAGCACTTTTATCAGTGCAGTTACTTGCTGATTTTGCTTACTTTATTAAAAGAAAAGATCTTGTCAAATTATTGAGGAAAAAAAGGGTTTGTAGCTCTGAAATCATATGCTGAAAATGGCATTTTGTATTAACTTTTTTGCTGTGCAAATCAATATATTTCTCACAGTTAATGCCGAGCCAGATGTTTGATCTTGTTCTTTTGAGGTTTTGGTGTTTGCTAGAGGACCAAACAAAAAATACTTTTGATGGTGTACCACAGTGATAATTGATGGAGATGTTGTTGCTGTTGTTGAGAGAAAATTATTTTTTTTCATGGTAATCRTTAAGAAAAGTCAGCTGCTTGGAAGTGAACTATTTAAAAGTTACTCAGGTATGAGGACTTTTATMAAATAGCTGTGAGGAAAGGTACGCTTATGATTTTTGAACTTGTAATCAGCGAGGTAAATAATACTCAATTGAAGATTTTTATGATTTTAGTGTCCACTAAATGGAAAATKGTATCTACTGACTTTTTACAGTGACAAAAAACTGTTAAAGCAACAAATTCAGATAGCATTCTGAAAATTTATCTTCCATATCCTAGGAAGTGAAACTTAATTTTTTTCTTCCTGGTAGAAAATACATTTCTAATTTTAATCTTGGTTTTAAGAATCCACTATTTGGGTACTATATTTTTGCTAAAATTAAATTATAATCTCTGTGAGAAATATGTGAAAACAAAAGATATAGCGTCATATAATATCTCAAGTTATGAGGGACCCATAAGTGTCATGAAGTAAATAACTAAATATGTAAGAAGGAAGAAACTATTATCTTTTTGTCAGGATGTGCTTTCAAAGTGGATGAAAAGAGCACAGTAGTATAGACTATCTTTTCACAAAAGAATTTTCTTTTTTTGKTTTTTTTKKTTTTTTTTTWAATGTGGGWGCAGCTGAATAATTTGCATTTRGTGTMCAGARGGAATTAAGTCMCTATAAATCATTGCAATAGAAGTTTTCTATCATTAGCTAAAGTAAAGGAGAAGAAAACAAGATGGTTGGTATTTTGTGGAATTTAAATACATGCATAGTAGCAAATGCTACAAATACCTGGGAAACCTCCGTGGGATTCTGCTGGTGTGGATGCTTGTAAGGGTGGGCTTTTTTCCACTGCAATATTTTAAAAAAAGGTAACAGCTTTGCCCA